>JACWRQ010000218.1:0-39091 GCA_014849955.1 Cryphonectria carpinicola | reverse complement strand
GCAGTGGATTGATGAAACTGTGCTGGCAGCTGCTAGTTCTTGCTCCCACCCCCCCCCCCGCCCCCCCCCCCCCCCCCCCCCCCCCCCCCCCCCCCCCCCCCCCCCTTTTTTTTTTCTTTTCTTTTCTTCTTCTTCTTCTTTTAATTCCTCTACGCACCTTTACATAACACTTACACCCCCGAACGACGTTCTCACTATTCTTTTTCTTCGACCACAACGGGCCCCCAAGCCAATTTGAAACGGACTTTATCCATACATTGAGAGAGATTGAGGAGGTGATAGACCGAGGCCCTATCTTGGTGTATATTCTCTGGGTTTACCTTATTTCGGCGCTTCTCCTGATACCTTGAGAGCTGGGGGCACAAAAGGGCATATTGCTGGCAGCCGTACATAATATGATTTAACGTCACAAAGAGGGTGCCGTTAATTTTTTTTGTGAACTCATGGAGTGGGATATTTCAGGCAAAGGGGGGATGGGGAGGCGGGGCCTTTTCTTCTTCTTCTTCTTCTTTTTTTCATGAGGGAACAAAGCATGTCGAGTCTGTCCCCGCGCTCTATGAAAAAAGAACTGTTGAGGAGATTCGAAGAAGAAAAAAAGGGCAAAGCAGCTGGACCAAAAATTCGATATATATTTAATGGGAGACACTACTGCCCAGGCATTGGGGGCCATTCTTACTGACAACATTTGATTGGAATTGGACTTGAGCGCTGTGAAGATTGTCATGTATTTGTGAGTGATTTTTGTTGTCATTGCGTTGTATAGAGAGGACAGCAGTATATAATAGGAGAGCGCCCTGTATCTAATCCCAGATGGGATAGAGGAAATGTGCAAGGCCCAGAAAGTGTCTCTGGCCTCTGACCTCACTAGTGCTAGGCACCCTCCACCTAGATAGCCTCAGCTAGCTAGCTGTTTCCCCCCCTCTGTTCCTCCTTGCTTTCTTTCGGAAGCACATCAATCCACTCATTTCCATAGAAGAAGCAGAAATGTAAGCTCTCTGACAGTGGAGACGGAAGGTCCTGTAGTTGGGGGAACCTGCCTGTATGATGATGATCGCGTACGCTCAGTTCTCATTACCGTATAGTTTCATGGTCACCTAGCGGGTGGTTGGCAAAAGTGGATGAAGCGAGGCCTGTGGCGGTGTTTTTGATGTAGTTTTTCATATGGTAGGTTTAGTACCTTGAATGCGGTCATGTCTTAGTAGGTGTCGTACTCTTTCCTGAATACCTCACCGCAGGGATGATTGGGCCGCTGGGATCTTGATTGCTCGTGTTGCCTGACGCTGTGAAAACTCCCCCTCTCTCCGTCTCGCCCGCGCAGCTGTGATGTGGCCATGCCTTCGATGCGGTCTTGGGATGCTCTGATTGGTCGGGCGACCGCCGGGAAGCCGTTTGACAGCATTTCTGTGCATGAGGAAGAGGGGGGAAGAGGGGCGTGGTATTAGAGAAGCACGCCTGTGCCTCGAGCTCTCGGTCTGCCTCGGCGGGTCACTGGAGACGCTGACCACCATGCGCCAGAATGAGACTCTGCGTCAACTTTTTGTGGGTTATGCTGCATATATAGACTGACTCGACGCAGAATTTGCCCTTCTTCTGTGCAGTCTCAAAAGTCTGCGTCCCGGAAAAGCATAGTGGAAACGTTGAGGAGAGCGGGACAGGAGGCCACGAGACTTAAAGAAAAGTGCTTGTGTGTACAAGACCCTCCGTCATATTATCCTCAGGTTGATCATCGCTTAAAGCCGCCATCTGGAATATTCAATGTTCTGTTCTAATTCTCAACTGCACTTTTTTTTTTTTTTTCAATCAACCTTCTGATCTGAGTAAATGTTTGAACAATTCCAGTACTAAGCATTGGACAAATGTGAAATTCAGAGCCCTCCCCACGCCCTGCTGCGAAACAAAGATGAACTGTGCAACTCTTGTGGCTGCGCTCATATCTAAATCTTGTTTTATGGGGCAATAGGTGGTGATGACTTCAGCTATATACTTGTCCGATCCTAGAAGCGGGGGGGATGTATTCACTCCTGCCCCCTGCCTCTTTTTTTTTTTTTTTTTTTTTTTTTTTTGTGCAGAGCCGGGGGACGTAAACGCGTTCAAAAGTGCGCGACTTGTAATTCCCAACGTCCCCCAGGCCCCGCAAGCAAGCAACCAAAGGACTAAACTAAATTAGGTATGTGTTTTCGATAAACCAGAATCAATTGGTTGTCGGACGCGGGCACCCCCCCAAATAGTCATTCCAGGTCCCTCACAGACGAGGAGGACAGAGCAGCCAACAGTTGTACTATCAATTGTTCACATAGCATAAGCCCCCTCCCTCCCTCTCTCTCGTCAGCGACTTCAAGAGTGTCGATCGACCTCCTGTTTCCGCTCTTTCGCGCAGCGTGACAAATTGAAGGGATTCGGGTGTCACAGAGCATTCTCGAGGTTAAAACCGAGGAGGAAGAGCTGCAGCATGCTACGATGATTCATTAGTTTATAGCGCCCCTGCACCGCTTCATAGGTGGCGTCCTAGGTTGGCCAGGGAGTACAGCATTATGACCTGTCTTTTCACTAGAGCGACAGCGACAACGTGCCAGAGAATCTCCATCATGAAGCTCACCTTGGGGCCAAGTTCTAACCAACTCGGGGCACACTATTCATCCCCAACCCCTCGCCTCCTCCGCTGGCATGACCGTGCAACACCGGCACAGCCTGAAGCGATCGAGAGCATGAAATCTGGAGAACATCTCGACGTCCTATGTACAGATTCGCTCCACCACCTACCAACTTTGCAGGTCCCCACCAGGTTGCAGATAGCACTCCACCAAGTCCTGAACAATGAACCAGACTCAATGTTTTGTTAGTTCTTCTTGACCTTGACCAAAACAGAAGTTCCTATATCATCTACCAAGCCCCTCGTACAGTGGCCTCAGAAAAATCTCAATTTTTTCAACAACAAACATCTTCCTTGATAGTATACACTTCCTAGATCTTCAGTTACTTGCATACTAGATCCCTTACGCCTATTCGCTTTGGCAGAGCTTTTCCTACAATGACTCTCGACGCCGGATCTGTCATCTCCATCATTGGCATTCTCATAGGCCTTCCTCCCTGTCTCTTGGCCGTATACCAGTATTTCCAACGCCAGCACCGAGGTATGTCCACTGTGCTTCACTAGACCCTTTCTCCCTGCTGGCTCAAATTCATATACATTCACCGGCTGCACCCTGCCTTTCATCTTGTTACCCTACAATGTCATAACTAAGGCGTTCCCAGACGAAGTTCTCCCGTACTACCACGAACAGAGGCATTCGGCTGGCGATCGCCTTATAAATATTGTCCTTCTTACCATGTGGCGTTCATAACACTACCCGTCTTGTGTGCAACTATGAACAACCACGGCCGATCAAGAGTAACGGCGCTCGAGACCAAATCAGATGGGACGCGGCGCTGGCGTTCCGTTCCGTTCCCTTGCCTAGACTTCCCGCACTACCACGGATCCGAATCCAACCAACCCCCACTAGAGACCCGGGAAAAAAGACCCACTAACGGCCCGGAAGACCTAACTGACTTCTCCGCACGAAATAAAGGATTGGGATTTGAAAAATTATCTGTCTGCTGCCTGATCCATAAAGACTTGGAAAGGCAGAAATTGGTTGGGCACTGGAATTGGAATGGCGAACACTGAACGGGCTTTTGGCAGGTGTTTTTGAAGCTTAGAGATTGAGTCGACACTTGCATGGAAATGGGACATGAGCATGGCGTTTAAGGAGGAAAGGCTTGTAAATATGTAGATACCAGGTACATGTATATATACCCTATGAGAAGAAAAAGAACCAAAACCAAAAACCCAAGAGTCAAAGCTTGTATTAACGCATGATATGGGAAAATACAAAGAACACTTGAAAAGTGTCCATAACTAACAATACCTAGCTGGTGCAGGCTATAAAAGAAGAAAGAGAAAAAGCAGGGGGAATAAGACCTAATGCTAATCGCAAACTGCGCTTGAACATCACTCATGAGAGAGCATAGCATCACCGTTTTGCTCATGGCCAGATCTCACAATCAACCAGGACGTGGATCTGTTGTTGTTGTTGTTGTTGTTGTTGTTGTCGTTGTACTTTCCCCATCAACCCAATCCCTCCTCACCCGTCATCGAAGAAAAAAAGACGCAAAAAAAAAAGTCCTGCCTTTCCTGATGAGAAAGACAAAAGGGTGAATTATTCATCATAAAAAAAAATTAAAAAAAAAGAGAGGCAAAAATCTCCCTTTCCAAATGCACCTGGCTGGCCTGGTAGTAGTTCCTCTCCCTCTTAACCAGCCTTGTCGTGTCCATCATTAAGCAGCAGCTCCAGGATAATCTGCATGCCAGGAACCTCAGGATGCGTCATGGTGATCTTGACGGTGCCCTTTGAGTCCTGCCCGCCGGCGATGATCGAGCCCGCCCCGACACCGCCCGCCCCTGTCGGTCCGCGCACCCCGTAATCCAGACAGCGCACGTCGCGGCCGGCCACGATCTGCCGCAGCCTGCCGTTCTCGGCGTTGCGCACCTCGACGTAGTCCTCGTTGAACAGGACGAGGTACTGCCCAAACATGGTCGCCCCGCGCGCCTTCTTCTGCTTGCCCGAGTATTCCATGATCAGCGTGCGCGAGACCTCCCCGTGCTTGTCGACATAGACCGCACAGTCCTCGTAGGCGAGGATGAACTCCTGCTCGTTGAGCTTGAACATGCCGAGGGGCCGCTGGTCGCGGATGCGGTTCGCAATGTTGGCGATGGTGGGCTGGCTGAGGCCGCTGGGTACGGACATGGTCTGCTTCTTGTCCAGGGTGAGCATCTCGAAGCCCTTTGCGGTGGCCACGGCGATGTACGTCTGGAACAGGTTGAGCGAGTAGCATTCCGTTGGCAGATAAAACTCGTCAAAATCCCGGAACGACTCCGTCAAGCCGTTGCCGCCGCGACGCCCGCCAAAGATGCGAGGCCGTTTCTCCGACGACCGCTGGAAGACGGGCTCGAGCACCTTGAAGGTGGTGTGCATGCCTTCCTTTCGCTTGTAGAAGATGAGCATGCGTTCCTTCATGCGGGCTGTGGCGAAGAACGTGACGTCCTTGGCAAGCCGCTGTGGTGACTTGCGCACGCTGTCGTGACTTGCGTTTGGGAAGTTGGAGCTTGGCGCGATCGTCTCCAGGGGATACGCGATCAGTGACCGATCTGCTGTGATGAGACAGATCGAGAACTCTTCCAGGACAGCTATCTGTGTTACCCTGGCGAGTTGCACAGACTGGGGGGGGGGGGGGCAATGTTAGCTGATACTTGCAGGCATGCACTGAACAATATGAAACCGTTATTACTCACCCTGGTCCAACCCCGAGGATTTGAAGCCTCAGAGATATAAACTCCATAATCTGTCCCTATGGCCACCAGTGACTTGTTGAACGCCGTGAACGCCGTGGCACAATTCACTTGAGCTCTGCATACGGCTGGCGGTCCCCTCCCAGAGCCGTATATCTTCTCAATCTCGCGAATCGACCGATCAAGAGGCGTCCCCTTGATGGGCACACCAGGCGTCTTGCCAATCGCGGAGACCGTGTCGTACGCAAATGCACCGTCCGCCAGGATCCGGAGCCTGAACGGCTCTGCATTCTGGGCATGCAGCGCTCTTGCGTGCTGGGTCTTGGCCTCGATGATCTTGCTGCACCAGAGCTCGCGGTCCTGTTGAGACGTCGCGTATAGAGTGTACACTTCGTGGCCAAGATGCTTCACTCGGAAGGGGAACAGAACGGAGTCTGCCGAGCTCGCAGTGTTGATGCGAGTGACGGCGTTCATATTCAGCGACCCCATCGAAGATCCGGTGTCGGAGTGTGACAGCACAGGGCGGTCCCCGTTGGACATCACCTTGTTCAGCTGTGTGCCCGAGGCATTGGCGATCGCGGTCCGGGTAAGGGGGGCCCTCAACCCGCCCTGCTTCATGACGGGCTCATCGCGCATGCTCTCCAGGAAGAGCAAGGGCATGGGAATTGGCTGCAGGAAAATTAGCATATACACACATACATATGGCTTGGAATAGCGCAACATATATACCTCTTTAGACACGTCATATTTCTTGTCCTTCCCGTCTTTGGAGGGATACTCCTTGGCCAGGATGAAGTAGTGGTCAAACAGCAAGGCGTGTGTATCGACCCACCGCACACCTTTGGACCCCATTCTTGTGAGGTCGCCCTGGTGAATCAGCTGTCTTCCCAGGTGATCCAGGTTGAGGACTGACTGGAACCCTGGGCGGAGGACCAGCGCGGACTGCAGCATATGGAGGTCGACCTTGCTCTTGCTGCGGGCCACAGCTTCGTCGCACTTGTGCGTCACAGCCCTGATCTCGTCGAGGGCCTTCAGCAGGTTGGTCTTCTCCTCGCTGTCCTGCACCATCTTCTTCAAGCTTGCGTCGAGCAGCAGACTGTATCGCTGCAGTCGTGTTATGGGCGCCTTCAGGAAAGTATCCCAACCCAGTCGATTTGACCGTTTGTGACGTTGCACATGCTCCAGGAACTGAGCAAACAGCACATTGCGCGAGGCCTCTTTGCGGATTGCCAGCTGAGCATGGGGGAAAGATGCAGAAAATTCAAGGTAGGGTGCCTCTGCTTTTCGGATCCAATCACGAAAGATGTCTGAGAATCCAGTGATCCACGGGCCCTGCTCGTTTTGGCGGTACTTGAGCTGCGCGAGGAGGTATTCCTTGTTGACCTGGTGAACTGCGTCGACCTTGCCAAAGACCTTGTCGACGAAACCATTGATTTTCGCCGGGGGAATGATGGGAGGCGCCCAGGCCTTGAGCTGGTCTCGGTACAAGAGCCGCACGACCTCCAGTTGGGCCATGTAGTCTTCCTCGCCAGTCACGATCTCGTGAAGAATGTTCTGTCGGTCAATCTCCTTCTTTGGTTTCGACTCCACGCCGGCCTTGTCAAGCTTGTAGAATGTCGCCCAGTCGGCGTGGTGCACAGACTCCTCCGCCAGGAGCTCGTCCAAGTTGGCCTTCTTCAGCGTTCGCGTGCAGTGGTACGAATAGCACCTGCCACCAACCTCGGTCTCGTGCACCTTCGATGCGTAGCAGCCGGACCCAGTCAGCTGCCACAAGACACCAGAGACCGTTCCCTGGCCAAATTTTGCCCACTCCTCATCTTCAATAAGTATACCGGCCTCGTACAGCCGATCAGCCACGATCACGCCCAGTGTTTCGGCATCTGCGATATTCATGGTCGGCACCTTGGTGGTGAAGAGCTTGGTGAGGCCGTCCTCGATTGTCTTGCGCTTCAGGTCCGGCTCGCCTTCCGCCATCTCCCGGAGCCAAGCTGCAATGCTGCTCAGCGCCCAAGGCTCTGCGCAGCGCTTGCAGTCACCAGAGCTCAGCTTCTCAGGGAGGAACTTCTTCTTGCGCCCACTCGGCAGTGTGATCATATCATATGCCATGGGAGACGGGGTCCCCGTCTCGTAGCCCTCGAGAGGGGTGCCAAGCTGCGAGCCATTGTGCTGATGTTGCTGCTGCCGCAGTGCCCTCCTGCGCTCTTCTGCAGCATCTGTCCTCGATCTCCCGGGGACCTGGACGGCGGGTGTTGTGGTATGACTTGACAGCGAAATTGATCTCTCGACTTGTTGTTGATGGGTCAATGGTTGTTGACCGACGTCGAAGCCATCGGCGCGTTGCACCCTTGAGTCGCTGCTGAGCGAATAGCCGTGTTGACTTGGTCCGCGGCTTGGTGATTGCAGAGAGAGCGAAGGACTTGTATCAGACCCGCCAGGCAGGGCCGGCAATGGACGATTGGACAATCCTGGGTGGAAGAAGAGATCAGGGAGATCCTCCTTTATGGGGGAGTCGCTGCCACTCGCACGATCATCCCCCTCGTCGAAGCTGCGGCGCTGGGCCGTGGGAGCCTGCAGCCCGCCGGTATCACCGTAGTCCACATTGACGGCCACCACCCCATAGTAACCATCATCGTCACTATCATCATCTGGATATGGGAGGCTTTGGTCCGTTGGAGGGGGCGGTAGTGGCCTGTCACGGCTTTGATGTGACGTTGACCTTGTCGGCGGTGAAGCAGCATTGTTGTCGTACGACAGGTTCAGGTTCGGTGTGTAACCTCCGCTCAAGGCCGCAAGATCCAGTGCACCTGCGTACTCGCTGTCGCTGCCGCTCGGCTGCTCCTCCGGGGGAGCAGGTAGCGAGGACGTCGCGTGACTGGGTGGGTACAATGAATATGACGTGTTTCCGCTGAAGCGGCGGTCTGTCAGTTCGTCCTCCTGCATCATGGCCAGACCAGCTGCTCCATCCCCATCGCTGTCCTCGTCCTCGAGGAAGGTGCCCGGCGTGCTACGACTGTTGAGCGTAGATGCGTTCGAGTTGTACCGACCTACGCCAGTGCTGATAGTCCCCTGCATGGTCGACGCCCGCGAATCAAAGCTGGTCCGAAGTCTGTCCAAGTCGTCATCGGATAGGTTCCCGTTGATGGGCGCGGGCCGGGAAGCGTGACCACCACTTTCTCCAAGGTCGTTGAAGATGTCCTCCATTAGGCTCTCCTGCGCCACCTGTTCATTAGAAAAGTAGGTCAGGCTCGGGTCGCCTGCCCTCTCGTCTGGGGTCATTTCTGCCGGTCGGCTTGGGAGCGGTGCGTTCGTCGGGTGCCTGGCGAGGCCTGGGGACGAGGGCTGATCGTACACGGGAGGCGACGGGGTTGGCATTGTATGTGAGGTCTGGCGCGTTCGAGAAGCCACGAAGGCCGCATTCGGATCTGCTGCTGAATAATTTGGGCCAACAGGCATCTGGAAGGTCCCGGGATACGGCGCCTGGGAAGCGTATGGAGGGCCCTGCGGAGAGGTGGTTCCGTTGGACTGGTGAAGGCTGCTCGTCCAGGCAGCCTGAAAGGGCGCAGGTGTCATCGATGGTGTCGAATGTGACG
Organism: Cryphonectria carpinicola; assembly: GCA_014849955.1. NCBI lineage: Eukaryota > Fungi > Ascomycota > Sordariomycetes > Diaporthales > Cryphonectriaceae > Cryphonectria > Cryphonectria carpinicola. The sequence continues at coordinate 30,175 of JACWRQ010000218.1, read as the reverse complement.
AGTACTGAGGGCTCGGCAGACTGGGCGCATACTGCGAGTTGCCTCCTCCTGCTGCTGCCTGCATCTGCGGTGACACGACCTCGTGGTGGTTATACGTGGGGCTGTAGGGTGGGTTCGCCTGCTGGGAAGCATACGGCGTGGCCGACTGCTGAGATGCCATGGAACTGCTGTAGACATGTCCATACTGGTTGTATCGCTGCTGGGTCGGGCTAACGCCTGCGTAGGCCGACGGGTCGTAGGCGGCATGGTTGTAAGTCGCGGGTTGCGGGGTGTAGCTCGTGGGATGGGCTCCTGTTGGCGAAGCATATCGCGCAGCTGGGTGGTAGGGCAACGTGGTTGAGCTCGACCTCGCAAAGTCTTGTGGGTTGTATGATGTCGGCGACATGGGCGGCTGTTGAGCCGGGCCCTGGTATGATTGTTGGTAGCCAGCTGCGGAAGAAGTCGGGCTCGTCATGTACGCCTCCGCCTGCCTTCCTATGGAGGGACTGTGGTGCCGAGCCGGGTCGGCAGCGGTGTCGTCGCCCTCGTTGAAGCTACCCCTGCGCGGCGGGTAGACATTTTGACCTTGGCCAGCAACGGGATATTGGACGGGGGGTAGATGACCGTAGCGCGGGTTGTTGCCTCTGAATGACATGTTTGTTGTGCCAACAGGATGAGAATAGTGGGGGAGGATCGTCGTAGGACTTCGGGGCGATCGCGTCTTGAGGCTGGTACCGTCAGAAGGAGGCCTCGCTGACTGATGGACGCTGGGGACGAACAGCGCTGTCCAAGATGCGCGGGAGTGCGGTCGGTCAACGCGCGTGTAAGGGGATCGAAGAGTGGGAGGAGATGTGTTCTTTGAAGCAGTGTCGCTGGAGTCCAAAAAGCACAGAGGTTGATGGCGTGGGTGGGGAGCGAGGCGCAGGTCGAGGGTCCCTTAGATAATGTGCCGTATCAGCCACGAGGCCCAGGATCCCAGGCACCCGAGTCGTAGCAGCGGCCCGTCGGTCGACAGAAGAAGGCAAAAGAAGGGAGACGGGCTGTACGATTGGGTCCCGGCTGGTCGGATCCGCTGGTGGACGTCGAGGAGAGCGAGGTAAGAGAGTGAAGTGAGGGTGCGTGCTGCTGTAGTGAATCGCCGCCGTGCCACGCGTGGGTTATCGATCGGTTCGGGCCCTGGCTCGTCGTCAGAAGGGGGTCCCGGCTCAGTCGCGGTGAACAGGGCTAGTACTGTATAGGTGTGTGTACATTTGTTTAGTATTCAGTCGTTCCGGCGCCGAGTCGCGGGTTTTTAGATGGTGGTGGTTCGCTTTCTCTCCTTACCGGTGGGATGGAAGACGTGCTCGTCGGGGATGGTAAGGGGAAAAGAAAGGAAAGAAAGAAGCAGTTCATTCTCAGCTAGATGGCTACACGTTGTAGAGATTGCGCATCCTGCCTCGACCTGGGACCTGGACGAAATCCTTGAGGCGAGCTGGCTGGCCAGTGTTGGGGTTGGAACGCTGTTGGGTGAGCGCTGTGCTGTGTCAGTAAGCATAGCCCGGTCTAGCGGCTCCTGCCAACGACCTACCCCTGCGGGGCCGTTACCTTGGTGGGTATACTCCAATCTCCAGGCCTCCCCACAGAGCTATGATGGTACATGGTCCAGGGTCTCTAGCAGGGTCTCAGCTCTAGGACAGTACGTTGCCTTACTGCCCATCCTGGGCTGTTCCACACTATCTCTGCACCCTTATGCTGTTGGGCCTCTCTGCCTTTTTTCCATCAGCAACGGCGGCAGCCTTTTGAAACCAATTGGACCATGTACGAATACGCATCATGCCAAAAACACATTGCGGTTCTCTCATACATAGCACATGTTTTACTACATATTATCATCTCCTCGAGTTGCTGCCCTTCTTCTAAACTCATCTTTCTGTCCCTGCGTGATTTTCCGTATGGTCTAAAAAAGGTAGGCTGCATGCCAATTCATCTCTGACCACCTCCGCACATCTTAGCAGTGCGTTGCCCTTCATTATCCTTAACAGCATCTTGCTGTAGGGCTATGTAGGTATTGTTGCCATTGGGTCTGCGCTGGGGCTGGTCATTATGGCTGGCAAAAGTACTAAGTATAGTATTTGTCTTGTTGAAACAATGTCATCCCATTACTACCTTACCTATATATATATATATATATATATATTGTAACAAGCACACCATTTCCAGATATGTCTTGGCCCATGGCTCTACGCTTCCTATTATCATTATTATTATTATTATTATTGACAAAATCAATCTCCATTTCGAATAGCTGGCGTTCAAGAGGCAATTCGCACTTATAGCCGCTTACTGCGCCGAGCTAACTCAGCGGCCGCATAGGTGTCTATTCTGCTAGTGCATCGCCCAAGGTCACCGACACCGGCCGAGGTTACAGGTGACGACAAATCAAACCCCGCCCCTAAGGAGGGGGGAGGGGCCTGTCAGGACTCGTTACTGTGATGGGGACAGTGGTGGTGACGGCGAGGGTGATGGTGGTCGTGAAGGTCAAAATATCCCAAAAAACAGTTCTCTTTCTTTCGTCACAGTCGTCAGATCTCTTCTCTCCCCTTGTATGAAGATCCTTGTCGTTGTTTCGACAAGAATTGGGGGCGAGCATGAAGTCATCGCAAGGACTTGCAGCAGCGTTGCTTAATAATAAAATGTCAGTCTCATCTAGAGCGGGGTTCCGGATGGCGAGTGTGGAGTTGGAAGCTCGCGGCGTCGGACTTTGGCCCTCGTTCCAGTTCCCATAAACTTCGCTTCTCCTCACTTTCCCTTGCGTTTCCCTGAACCATCAAACTCGTCATTGCAGAGTCTGAGAAACGTCCATCATCAACACTATCACAAACAAAAACAAAAAACCTAACCCACAAATAAACCGTCAAGATGGTCAAAGCAGGTGAGAAGACTCTAGCTCCTTTTACCCCTCATTATATCATCAGAGCTCCGCCATAGCTCCTGGCTCGAGGAGGGCAGCAGGTCGGGTCCTGGATGCAACGGTTCCGTGCCATCCGCCACTCCCTGACGGTCCCTTGCCGAGCATTTTGAGCACCTTGATGGGCATGTCCCTCAGCTTGACGGGCTGTCGTCCCTCGCGCGCGGGCCTGTCGACGACTAGACCGTCAGTTTTGGGGGGGGGGGGGGGCAGGTCGAGACTAGTCAGAACGAGACTTGTCGCCAATGCTTGCGTGCAAACTTCCTACCTGACCTGTGATCAGCCAGCTGACATCTGCCCGTTGGCGGCTTCTTCTAGTTTGCGTCGTCCGTGGTGACGCCAAGATCAGCGGAACCGTGACCTTCGAGCAGGCCTCCGAGTCCGATCCCACCACCATCTCCTGGGACATCACCGGCCACGACGCCAGCGCCAAGCGTGGCATGCACATTCACACCTTTGGTGACAACACCAATGGCTGCACCTCCGCTGGCCCTCACTGTGAGTCCCAGCAGCAGCCTGGCCTCCTAGCCTGCTCCTTATCCCGAGACCCATCCCGGCTGACATGCTTTTCTCCCAGTCAACCCGCACAACAAGACCCACGGTGCTCCCTCCGACGAGACCCGCCACGTCGGTGACCTGGGCAACATCGAGACCGATGCTCAGGGCAACTCCAAGGGCAGTGTTCAGGACAAGTTTGTCAAGCTGATCGGACCTGAGTCTGTCATTGGCGTATGTCGGCACCATCTCCCCTCCCCCCCCCCCACCCAAAAAAAAAAAAGGACCATCTAAAGAGCGATGATCAAACGCTAACATGCACACAGCGCACCATCGTTGTGCACGCCGGCACTGATGATCTCGGAAAGGGAGACAATGAGGAGTCCCTCAAGACTGGCAACGCTGGTGGCCGTCCTGCCTGCGGCGTCATTGGAATCTCCAACTAAGGGACAATGCACGCCAGATCGATACGGCGCAGTCTCCAAGAGTCCTCCCTTCTGCAGACGTTGGACGATAGCTTAGGAATGGACCAAAAAGTACGGACGTAGAGTTGTTGCGGTGCCAGAACAAAGCAGACTGTTGACCCGCCTTTCCGAATGTTCAATGCTTTTCTGTGTGGCTGCTGAGAATAAATTATACCACTCGAAATCTACAAACAAGTCAATTGTTGTCCATGAAAGAATATCTTATTGTAGTGCCTATGCTCTTCACCTATTTCCTGCGCCCTGGGGAGATCTGGTGCACAATGCCTTTGACCGAGACAAATCAATCCAAGATGCAAATCCTCGTTCCGAAGGTATGCCTTGGGTCCGGGATCGGGAATAGCCAAGCTTCCTCCCTCCTGATTCCTAGGCTGGTCTCCTCCCTTCTAACTTCTGTCTTTATCTGGAGTGATTCAACACACAGTAGTACCTGAAGCTTTGTGATTTCCACACCAGGTCCTCAGGGTCTGGGGCCACCCGATTGGGCTAGTGTTCAGGGCAGGGGCTCCACACTAGCTCTGGCCCACAGTTTTTGGAACCTTTTTACTACCAGCACTGAACATCTGGCCAGAAGGTACGAGGAGGAGGCACACGACACCTCTATATAAAGACAGAACGCTTTACCTACCTCCAAACGCTCCCACCACTCTTTCAAAAATCTTTCCTCCACCAACCCCCTCCCTTTTCTCTCTTGCTATCGCTACACTTGCCTCTTCATAATTGTCGACCATCCCTCCTACAGGCAAGCATTCTTCCGTCTCTACCTTCTTGCATGGTGGTATGTGCCCCTCCTCATCTCTTCTCCCAAGGCCCATCTCAACTACACATTACACTCTTAAAAACATCAATATCAAGAGTATCTGGATCTGTGTGGTTCTTATGCTAGAGGGACTTCCCAGGCCAATCCTCTCTAAACCATCCTATCCACCTTTTGCTCTGGAAAACCCCCCCCCCCCTTCCTTGTCCCACTTACCCTTGATGTATTCAGCACATCTTGTGCCCTCCAATGCCCCGCCCCGTACGCCCTCCCTCAACAAACACCCACCCAGGTGTAGCGCAAACCTCACCTCTCCGCCCAAAGCTCCGTTGCAAAAGCTGACGTGTTCCTAACGCTGGTGCTGAAGTGTTTGCTAGACAAACTTAGCCCCTGTCATTCCTTCCAGCATTGATTCATTGCCCACCTTCGTCACTATGGCTCAACCTACCGTCTCAGGAGGGTTTGGCAAGGTCAAGTCCGTCCTGAGCGGAGACACCTTGATCTTGACCAACCCCACCAACCCGGCTCTGGAGCGTACTCTGTCATTGGCCTATGTCAGTGCGCCGCGCCTGAGCAAGGATGGCGATGAGCGTTTCGGCTTCGACTCTCGAGAATTCTTGAGGGCGCTCACTGTCGGCAAGGTTGTCAAGTTCAAAGTCAACTACACCGTGCCCACGTCTCAGCGGGACTACGGAACGGCGGAGCTGCCAGGCGACGTCCTTCTGCCCGACGAGCTCGTCAAGGCGGGTTGGGTCAAGGTTCGCGAGGACGCAGGAAAGAAGGAGGATGACGAAGACATCCTGCAGCGAATTGACAATCTTCGCAGCTTGGAGAGCAAGGCCAAGAACGAGAACCTCGGACTTTGGGCGACGACCGGTGGCGTCATCGAGGTTCAGAATGACCTTGGTCACCCGCAATTCCTCGAGGAGTGGAAGGGCAAGACCGTTGATGGTGTTGTTGAGCGGGTCCTCAGCGGTGACCGGTTACTGGTACGAATCTTCTTGTCTGACAAGAAGCATCTCCAGGTCATGACCCTCCTGGCCGGTATCCGCACCCCTGCCACTGCGCGGCCGCTTGTTTCCACCGGCGGCACACAGCCAGCGGAGGAATATGGCAACGAGGCAAGGGCATTCGTCGAGACCAGGCTGCTGCAACGCCACGTCAAGGTGCACATCCTCGGAGCGAGCCCCCAGGGCCAGCTCGTCGCCACTGTCCTGCACCCCAACGGAAACGTCGCCGAGTTCCTCCTCCAAGAAGGTCTAGCTCGGTGCAACGACTTCCACTCCACCATGCTCGGCGACAAGATGGCTGCTCTGCGTGCGGCTGAGAAAAAGGCTCAAGGCAGCAAGCTGAGACTGCACAAGAACCACGTCGCCAAGGCAGACGCCAAGGAATCCGAGATGACCGTCACGAAGGTGATTGGTGCCGATACCATCCTCGTCAGGACCAAGACGGGCGAGGAGAAGCGTATCAACTTCAGCAGCGTCCGTGGACCACGGACCAACGAGGCGTCCGAGGCCGCCTTCAAGGACGAGGCCAAGGAGTTTCTGCGCAAGAAGATCATTGGCAAACACGTCAAGGTTACCGTTGATGGTTCCAAGCCGGCCGCCGACGGCTTTGAGGCCCGCGATGTTGCGACTGTCACCCAAAACGGCAAGAACATTGGCCTGATCTTGGTGCAGGAGGGATATGCCTCAGTCATCCGCCACCGAAAGGACGATACTGACCGGTCCCCCAACTACGACGAGCTGCTTGCCGCACAGGAGATGGCCAAGACCGAGAAGAAGGGGATGTGGTCTGGAAAGGCCCCGAAGACCAAGACTCTGGTCGACGCATCAGAGAGCTTGCAGAGGGCCAAGCTAAACCTGGGCACTCTCCAGCGCCAAAAGAAGATTCCCGGTGTGGTTGACTTCTGCAAGTCCGGATCTCGCTTTACCATCCTGATCCCCCGCGAGGGTGTCAAGTTGACTCTTGTCCTGGCTGGCATCCGTGCCCCTCGAGCGGGTCGATCGCCAGAGGAGAAGGGCGAGCCCTTCGGCAACGAGGCTCTGGAGCTGGCAAACAGGCGCTGCAACCAGCGAGATGCCGAGATCGATGTCTACGACATCGACAAGATCGGAGGCTTCATTGGTGATCTCTATGTCGGACGCGAGAGCTTTGCGAAGGTTTTAGTCGAGGAGGGTCTAGCCTCTGTGCACCAATACTCTGCTGAGAAGTCCGGCATCGCGGCGGAGCTCAACGCGGCGGAGAAGAAGGCAAAGGAGGGCCGCAAGGGTATGTGGCACGATTGGGACCCGTCACAGGAGCAGCAGGAGGAGGCGGAAGAGGATACACCCGCTGAGACGGCGGCGAATGATGCTCCGGTGAACGTCAAGCGCGAGTACCGCGAGGTGTCGGTTACTAGCATCGACGACAACGGCAGGATCAAGATCCAGGAGGTGGGCCAGGGCACAGCCCTGCTGGACCAGCTGTCCTCGAGGTTCCAGAAGTTTCACCTGGACCCCAAGAACAATATCCGCCTCAAGGGTGCGCCCAAGGCCGGCGACCTGGTGGCCGCCAAGTGGTCGGAAGACGGCTGCTGGTACCGCGCACGCATCCGCTCCAACGACCGGACTGCGCAGCAGGCTGAGGTCGTCTTCATCGACTACGGCAACACGGAAAAGTTCCCGTGGAACGAGCTGCGGCCTCTGGACCAGGCCGAGTTCGGCACGCAGAAGCTGAAGCCGCAGGCCGCAGATGCATCCCTCTCGCTCCTGCAGCTGCCCACGGCGCCGCAATACTTCAACGAGACCAAGGCGTTCCTGACCGAGGTCCTCTCGAGCAAGGCCAAGTGGATCGTGAGCTACGACTTTGTCGACCCCAAGGAGGGCCTGACCTACATCACGGTCTACGAGGACAAGGAGCCCCGGCCCAAGGCACACGAATCGATCAACCGCGAGGTGCTGCTCGAAGGACTGGGCATGGTGCCCCGGAAGCTGAAGAGCTGGGAGCGCAGCCCAGCCTTGAGCGAGATCCTGAAGGCATACAAGGAGGCGGAGAGCGAGGCCAAGGAGAACCGCGCAGGCATGTGGGAGTACGGTGATCTCACGGAGGACTAGGTGCTATTGTGAAGGATAGCCCCTCCGATTCTAATCCTTTCCTCCCTTCACATTACCAAAAAAAAAAAAAAAAAAAAAAAAAAAAACAAAGGAAGAGAGGGGGAAAAAAGACAATAGGACGGTGGAAAAGGAAAAGGGAAAAAGAATAAGGCATTGAATGGTTGCGAATATATCTATACGCAGGCATGCTGCCCAGACACCTTCAATGAAAGGGGTGGCAGTCTCAGGCTATGCAGATAGTAGCAGCAGGCTTTGGGAATACAGTCTGCTATGGCATCCTAGACCTCCTACCTCTTCTCGCTGTCATGTCCGTGTGACCATCTTCTATTTGAAGTGTCTCGTGAGATGTACCATATGGCAAGTGTTCAGTGGTTAGTCCCACCACGTAATATGACCACATAGCAGGTCATCCCACTGGTCCTTTCAATCTGCTGTATTGATGATCACGATGATTCATTCCCCTTGAGTGAATTGCCATCTTGTGGTGTGACTCATGTCTGCCGGTACACACACAATGCAGGCCTAACCGACTTCTCCCGTTGAGCATACATGCCAAGTACCTGGCGTTACACGACTCAAGACGATGGTTGTTGTACCATAATATGGTACTACATACAGTAGCACAGTTGAGAGTATGTTACTTTGATGTAGTAGTAGTAGGTTTTGGAGGTTTGTTGTTGGGCAGGGTGAGTGTTCTCCGTCCTTGGGGGGAGGTCGTGCCTCGACCTGGGATTTTTGTCAGCGGTAACATTTGCGGCACCTGTAGGTGGGCCGGACGTGCGCCCCCCGCCAAGCGTCTCGAAAAGAAGGACGCAGACCTGACGTCCGGTCACGGGGGGATTTGCGTGGGTACGTGGAGGTGTGCGTGTGTGAGTGAGAGAGAGAGTGTGTGTGTGAGAGAACGAAAGCGATCCTTGCCCAGTGTTTCAAAATTTTGAGTAAAAATCGGTAGCAGTTGTCTTCTTTTTTTCTTTTCTTCTTTCTTTTCTTTTCTTTCCCTTTCCTCAGCCCTTTTGGTGCCTGGATTAGGCGCCTCAAGCGCGCCGTGAGTTTGGGGTCAAGAAGGGGTTGGTTGGTTGCTTTTTTTCCTTTCTACTTTCTAGCTAAGGGGGCCTGGGGGGGGGGGGATGGTTGGGTTTGGGTGGACTCGGGAAATGTTTTCCGAAGGTCTTGTAGTATGCTGAGCCCTGTAAAGTTCCATGTTCGTCAGGGCTTACAGGGGGAAAATAGCGGAGGGGTAGAAGGAGGGAAGGGGGGGGGGTAAAGTAAGAGAGGGGCAGAAGCACCGACCCCGCACACGCCCACCCCCCCAAGCCAGTGCTCTGGTCCAAATGAAGTAGGCATTACAGTAAGGCCAAAATGAAGACAACAACAAGGCCGACAAGCAGACAACAACGTTTCGATCACCCAATTAATCTTGAACGGGAGGCGATGGATCCCAGAAGAGTAAGAAGAGGGGGAGGGGAAGAAAGAAAAAGAAGAAGAAAAAAAAAGATTGGGTCTCTCTGGAGGACAAATTGATATTTCAGAACCTCTGACGTAGGCCGGCTCCATAATTTTAACAAATATGAAATTCGCCCCGAGAGAGGCGGCAAGGCGAGGAAAAGAGAGAGAGGGAGCTCATGTCTGGGCCGGGTCGGGTCAAGTTCAATACTTAAATGCCTCGACAGACCATCGCCCCCTCCCCCATCTCCCGACTCAGCCGATCAATCTTTAGTGCTCAGAATTTCTGTAAAGCCAACAACGTCAGTTCCAATTCCTTTTCATCTTCCCATTTCCATCATCCTCGTGTGTATTGACTGTGCTTAGATTACACAGCAACGACAACAACAGCCCACCGGCCAATCTACCTCACCCCAACAATTACCACCACCACCACCACCACCAACATCTCAAATCACACCACACCCAAGATGAGCTCATCTCTGGACCAGCTGAAGGCGTCGGGAACCGTCGTCGTTTCCGACTCTGGCGACTTCGCCTCCATCGGCAAATACAAGCCTCAGGATGCCACCACCAACCCTTCGCTGATCCTCGCCGCCTCCAAGAAGGCCGAGTACGCCAAGCTGATAGATGTCGCCATCGCCTACGCCAAGGAGCAGAAGAGCAGCGCCGATCTCGACACACAGGTTGACGCCGCCCTCGACCGCCTCCTGGTCGAGTTCGGCAAGGAGATCCTCAAGATCATCCCCGGCAAGGTGTCCACCGAGGTCGACGCCCGCTTCTCCTTTGACACCAAGGCCAGCGTTGACAAGGCGCTGCACATCATCGAGGTAAGCTTGTTGTCTCCATCCACCGCCCCCCCCCCCCTTCTCTCCTCCCCCTTCCCCCACCCCCAAAAAAAATAAGGTGCCAGGGCAAGTCAGTATACGACAAGAATGAAGAAAGAAGGCTAACGGTCCGGATGGTCCCCCCCCCCCCTTCCACTATATAATATAGCTCTACAAGGAACAGGGCATTCCCAAGGAGCGCATCCTGATCAAGATCGCCTCCACCTGGGAGGGCATCAAGGCTGCCGAGATCCTGCAGCGCGACCACGGCATCAACTGCAACCTGACCCTGATGTTCAGCCTGGTGCAGGCCATCGCCGCCGCCGAGGCCGGCGCCTTCCTCATCTCCCCCTTCGTGGGCCGCATCCTCGACTGGTTCAAGGCCCACACCAAGAAGGAGTACGGCAAGGAGGAGGACCCCGGCGTCGCCTCGGTCAAGAGCATCTACAACTACTACAAGAAGTTCGGCTACAAGACCATCGTCATGGGCGCCTCCTTCCGCAACACCGGCGAGATCACCGAGCTTGCCGGCTGCGACTACCTGACCATCGCCCCCAACCTGCTCGAGGAGCTCTCCAACGCCCAGGAGGCCGTCCCCAAGAAGCTCGAGGCCGCCGCCGCCAGCAGCCTCAGCCTCGAGAAGAAGACGTACATCCAGAGCGAGGCCGACTTCCGCTTTGACTTCAACGAGGACCAGATGGCCGTCGAGAAGCTGCGCGAGGGCATCAGCAAGTTCGCCGCCGATGCTGTCACCCTCAAGGACATCCTCAAGAGCAAGCTGAGCGCGTAAAGGAAGGGGTAGGTGGGGGGGGGGAAAAAAGGAAAGGAAAGAATGAAGTTGGGGAGAAAGAGTAAAGAACGGAAGATGAATGAATCCCAATGGAAAACTGGACATGGATGCGCCCGGGGGGGGGGGGCCGACATACAAGGGAGATTGCAAGATAGCGTGCATAGAAACCTAAAGTAAACAATCACCTACCTACCTAAATATGTCACAAATCTAATTTGGCTGTGTATGATTGCCAAAGGAGCATCTCCTCAAACCCCCCGCCCCCCTTCCACCTGTTGTTGACTTACACTGTGATACGCTCGTTTTCGTCTTGCTCAGATAATAATGCAGCACCCGAAAATATAAGAACTCGCCCTTCCGCCGTGATAAATGTCTCGTTATAGCTTACTGCTTGGGGGAAGCCGTAATTTCTTCAATTCATTTCCTCATTTCTGCTTTCATTGGTACTACTTACTTCTCTCGCGGGGGTTTGTTCCGCGAGATGGCCCGTCTCAACTTCTCCCTGTCGGCCTCGCTGATCTCTTGCTCCTCCCCGCCATGGCCCATGTTTTCCTCCAGGATCTGATCAAGGGTCCGATCTAACGCCGCGAGAGCGCTCTCGTCCGAGTCGCTGCCAACATCTCCATCGTCCGTCCGCATCTCCTGGCCCACACCAAGCTGCCGACTGTACTCCAAAATTTGGCTCTCCTCCATCAAGTGTCCGTAGTCAACCTCTCCCAGCGAGGGAACAGGAGCGACGGTGCTATCCCGACCTCCGCCGCCGCCGCGCCCCTCCCCAACTCCATCCAGTGAATGCGCAGGACCCTCCATGGCATCCCCTATATCAGCACCAGTCGGGGCCTCTCGTGTACCGGCCTCCCGCGGCTCCGAGACAGTTGCGTTGTTGCCCCTCGAAGGAGGCTCAGGAACACGAGACAGGCCGTCCTACTGCGCGTCAGGCTTGGCGTACTTCTGGGTCCACTCACGGGCGGTCTCGATAGCGGCCTTCTCGTCCTCCTTCCAGGCCTTGGCGACCTCGGCAGCGAGGGGATCGTCGGGGTTGGGAGCGCCGAGCAGGGCCTGTATGGAGAGGAGGATAGTGCGGATCTGAAGAGCGGGAGACCAGTTGTCTATGTAGAGGAGCACAAAGCAAAGGCACAGGCACAAGAAGTTAGCCACACAAAATCCCCCCATCTGAAGGTTTCTTTTTTTTTTATAAGACCAAGAGGAGAGAGGGAAAGGGGGGGAGGGTTTTGTGTACTTTTCAAGACGTCAAGGCAGATGCGGCCCAGCTTGTCGACATTTGGGTGGAAGATCTTGGTCAGGAAGCGGATCTTGGGAGGGACCATGGGGTAGTCGTCTGGGAGGAAGAGCTCGAGCTTGAAGTTCCCGCCTAGAGAGACCAAATAAAATAAGAAAAAGATCAGGTTAGCGGGCTATGCGTGATATCCAGGGCGGGCGGAGAGGTCAGGCCTGGGTGTATAACTGGGTCTAGTCTGTATGTACCTTCGTATGGTGACGAATCGGGGCCGTCGATAGTGACGTCGAAGTAGCGGAGGTTTTCGGGGTGAGGAACAGCGCTGATGCCGGGCACACTGTTGCACACACATGTGGTCAGAGGCCAGAAGAGATTCAGGCAGCGGGGAAAAGCCCCCCCAGCAGAGCAAGCAAGCGGAGGAAGGTGTGGGCAGCGTACGGCTCCGCCATCAGGCGCTCTGTTTCCTTGAGGATCCTCTTGGGCAAGGCCATGGTTGTGTATGCTGAAAGGAGAGCGACAAATTTCCAAAGACGTTGGTGACTCTCCTGAAAAGGATCTCGCGGGCTTGTCAAGGAGACAGATGCCTAAGGCTTGGTTGACTCTGGTGTTTGGTGAATGCGGATGTGGAGGACTGGTTGTCAAGTCCAAGGTACTCGTGTCGCAAAGGTTAACCACAGATGTTCTTTCGTGTGTGCAGGGTTAGGGCGATACTGAATGATGAGAAGAATGGTGGTGTAAGGTAAGTAAATAGTGAGTGATCTGTAATCAGGTATGACGCTATCGTCGACTGCTGTCCTTTTTTTTACCTTTGGGAATAAATAAGGCAGAGACGATAACAAGACCAGCTGCCATTCTGAGGTCGAGCGACGGGGGGAGGGGGAAGGGGGGGGGGGCTCGGTGGTGCCTGAGTGATTAGATAAGAATGGGTGCACTAGCCTGCCTACAGTAACGCTTTCCCTTGTCACTTGAGCCATGGCGTTATGTAAGTACCCAAGTATCTACAGTGGTAGTAGTCAGTTGACGATATTCCTCAACCTCGACACCAGCCTCAGTCGACCCCTGAGGCTGACGTCGAACCCCGTTTTATTCGAATCATCAAGGTGGTCAACATGAACCTCTCCACCAGGTCCATCTACCCGATCAAAGGATGAATAATAATTCTCATATCAACCAGCCGTATTTCTTAAGAACGTTCCTCAGATGACAACAGCGGCTATGTTCCTGTTCGGCAACCCAAAGCAGTATCACTTAAGCCCGACAAGATGCCTTCAGCCTTTGATCAGCTCAAGTCCTCCCAGAAGAAGACCAAGATCATCAAGTCTGCATACGACAGCGAGAGCTTCGACGCAGATGGGACCATACATGTCGACGGCCTGGTCGGCTCGGCCACCATATCCCCTTCTGGGCGAGACGTCGCCTTGGCCTCGCCTGAGGGCCTGGCCATCATCGACCTGGACTCTCCCTATAGCCCTCCCCGCCGGCTGAGCAGCCATGGCTCTCCGTGGCTGGTGGTCGACGTGCAGTGGTCACCCTTTGCCGCCCGCGACTACTGGGTGGCGTCTACCGCGAACCATCGATGCCTGGTCTGGAACCTGAACCTGAGAGATGACTCGACCTCTGGGGCCATTGAGCATTCTCTGCAGGGCCACAGCAGGGCCATCACTGATATCAACTTCTCCGCCCACCAGCCTGACTCCCTGGCGACTTGTTCCGTCGACGGCTATGTGCACTGCTGGGATCTGAGAAGGCCTCGACAGCCCGCCATCACCTTCTGCGACTGGTTCGCCGGCGCCACGCAGGTCAAATACAGCCGCCAGGATCCCTTCATCATCGCTTCCTCTCATGACAGGTGGCTTCACATCTGGGACGAGCGCAAGTGCTCTGAGCCGCTGAGGTCCATCAGCGCCCACACGTCCAAGATCTACGGTATCGACTGGAACCGCACCAGAGCCAGCGCGATCGTGACCTGTTCTCTGGACAAGAGCATCAAGTTCTGGGACTACGAGAAGGAGGATGATGTGCCTGAGAGAGTCATCAGGACCGATTTCCCCGTCTGGCGCGCCCGACACACCCCTTTTGCCTGGGGTCTGCTGGCTATGCCCCAAAACGAGCCGGGAAATCTTTACCTGTTCGACCGGCGCATGGATCATGACACCCCCACCGATGGCCCAGTAGACCCTGTCGCTGTGTTTGAAGGCCATGGAGATCACAAGGCCAAGGAGTTCCTGTGGAGGGCCCGTGGCGGGATCTCGGAGGAAGGGATCGACAGTCGCGAGTTCCAGCTTGTCTCCTGGGGCGAGGACAACAAGCTCCGGCTGACACGTCCCGAGCCGTCGACCCTGGAAGGGGTTGGGTACGTGAAGGGCATGGAGGCCGGCAAGAACCTCGTTCTTACCAGGCAGGGCGCCACGTACAAGACATTTCGGACAGTCGATGACGGGAGCCACCACCGCAGAGCAGCAACAATGAGTGATCCCCATGCGGCCGGCATGCGGCAGAGCGCCCTCACCCTGGGCATGAAGATCCCGTCATACCGGACCGGTCCATCCTGGAGAGGGCCGTCCATGAAGGCCAAGAGCACAGGTACCAGGAAGGTCGACCGCAGCCAGGCTCAGATGAATTGGATGAAAGGCATCACCATGACCAAGAGAAAAACGAGTTCTGATTCGCCCCACCGAACGGCATCAAAGGACTCGAGCATGTTCGGGCCATTCTTGCAGCAGGACTATTGGGCAGAGCCCGAGACGCTGCAGGAGGAATTTGTGCGCATCTGCGAGCAGCTTCCCAATGTCAAGTGGGACAGCATAGATATGGACAACCTCATACTCAACGCTTCGCTCAAGGGTCCCTGGGGCGTCGATGAGGAGGACATCTTCCTCAACATCAAAGTTGACATCCCTCATGTCTATCCGAAAACGAAAGCGCCCAAATTCATCATAGAGAAAAATGCCTTCATGCCAGAAGGTGTTCATGAGAAACTGGAGAGAGAAGTCCATCAGATCAGCGAACAGTACTTGAAGCGGAAACAAAACTGTCTGGCGGCGGCTTTCTCTTACCTGTTGGGAGAGACCAATCTGGCGGAAAGCACAAACTTCTTCAGGAACGTGCGGGATCTCGACGACATTGATGTGCTCGCAGACGAGAGCTCGAGCGAGGACTCCGACAACGACATACCCGCAGGCGGCTCCGCAGCAATGTCACAGGATCTGACGGCAAGCATTGAGATCGAAAATACCCTCGCACCCATCAGCCGTCCCACATTACCTCCGGTATATAGAACTTGTGGTGCGCGGTTCTCAAATGACGGCCGCTTGGTGACGTTCTTCCCCACGAAAGAGGCCAAGGCCCTCCTCTTCAGCCCCAACGACGCCGTCAAGGAAAAACCCAAGGACCAGCCGACGTTTGCTGGCTTTGGCCGTCTGGCGCACGATTCCCCTCCGCCGCGCAAGCGCTATCTCGATGGCGAGGCTTCGGCCACCGATGATCTATCAGCTCTTTCGGATGATTCAGACGACTCTTCGTCATCCAGCGACTCTGAGTTGACGACCATGCACAAGATCAGCCTCTGGTACCGTCCTGGGCGTCGCCTGCACAAGACATGGAGTGCTAATGACTCTCTCCGATCAAGTGGTGGAGGCACCGGTGCTGGAACCGGCACAGGGACTGGGACGAGTCGGCGCCGTGCTGGACGGCCGAAAAATGTTGTCAAGCTCTTCGATGTGCGGGTCATGCTCCCTTCCAAAAAGCAGTTCGCTCAAGAGTATGCCATATTCGGCAATGGAGCTCAAGTGTGTGCACATAACGCTGAAGTTGCAGAGAGATACGGCTACCCAGACATGGTCAACATCTGGAAATATGCAGCTCTGCTCTTGAGGTCGGACATTCCGCTGGAGATGCGCGAGCCGCGCCAGAAGAACAAGTCGGTGCTGGTCATCGCCAAGGACGTCCTCTCGAGGTATCGAGACAGCGAAAGCTCAGCAAACGGGGCCGAACTCTTGACAGGCCGCGTCAAGTGGGGCCAGCATCCTCTTGCCCAGGAGTTCGTCAGAGACCTGTTTGAGTACTTTGAGCAGCTCGCAGATATCCAGATGCTGGCAATGCTGTCTTGCATATTCGGAGAGTCGTCCACCGATGACCCTGTACCCTATGCCGAATCACGCCTCCCACAGCCAGAAACACCTTTGCCAATGAAGGCGCCTTCATTCTCTCTGGAGTACTTTCCAACGAACTCCATGGATTGGGGGGGTATGCAGACCAGAAGTGGTTACAGCTCGGCGGTACACACTCCTCGGACGTCACAAACGCCTCTTATCACATCGGATCCACAAAGTCCGGATGGTCTGTGGATAGGCGAGCCCGGATCGCAGTCTTACTCGAACTCGACCGTTGAGACCCCTCCTCAGAGGTCCCTCAGGGACTATCTCAGCGACGTCGACCAGACGCAGAGTCTGTCTACCTCCCCAAACGACCGCTCCATGCGACGATCACAGTCGTCTGTCTTAACCACCACGTTCGCCTCGAACTTATCACGTGGGTTCACGTCCATGACGTCCTCGTCACCTCCAGGCCGAAAGCGTCCCAGCCCGGCCGAGACGATACTGTCGCATATTCCGAGCAACATCACCTGGGGCGGCTCGACCTACTTTGGTGCAGGCCAGCCAGACACCACCGAGACGGCGAGGACTTCTGTATCTGACGACGAATTCCGGAGAGATGAGTTGGTGTCCATGGTGCCCGTTAACGTAAATATCACCATAGAGAACGAGATGGCCTTTGATGACGACGGATGGCTATCTACCCCTCTACTGGATCCTACCCGGGATGCAGATTACGCAAGCTACCGGTATGCCTACGCAGAGATGCTGCAGGTGTGGCAGCTGCCACTCGCACGTCTCGAGATCATGAAATTCAATGTCTTCAAAGACAGCTTCAAGGGCACCAGTCCAGGCATGGAGAACGGGACGCCCGCCGAGGGCACCTATCATGAGTCGGACATTCATGAGAGCGGTAGCCACAGCGCAACAGGAACGACCTCACCCACTGTTCTTCTCGGCAGCAAGCGCAGTCAGCTCGCGGCGCTCAATGCATCGGGCCGAGGTCTTGACGTCACGGGCATCTGCCGCATCCACGAGATCCAGCTCCAGCCTCTGCAGTATTCCAAGGCGGAATCATACGGCGGCGCCGTCGGGATCTGCGAGCGGTGCCGGCACACGCAGACCCAGCTCACCTGCGTCTTCTGCCACGAGCCCATGGATGCACTGTACTCGGCATGCCTAGGGTGTGGCTGTGCCACCCATGACGCATGTCTTGCCGAGTGGCACGGCATGGGCGAGACGGAGTGCCCTGCGGGCGACGACTGCGCGTGTGTCGAGGAGGCGGACAAAGGTCAGGTGGAGACCTGGGTTGCGATGAGGGCTGCGCTCGCGGCCAGGGAGAGAGAACGAGAGAGGGACAATACGGACAGGGCGGCGAGGAGAACGGCCACTTCGCACGGGGAGAAGGGCCAACAGCAGCATCAGGAACAAGACAGCGAAAACAGCAGTCACTTGCACGGGACCAAGTCGCCGCCCATTGCAGGCAGGAATGGGCCAAGTAGAACCTCGGGTCTGGCGACGCGGTTGAGGCGGAGGTCTGCGCCTGCTCCGTTCTTGCTCTCGGTAGACGACACGGACGATGAGAATGGCAGCAATGGCGGCGGAGGACCATCGCCCCCGAAGACATCCTACAGAGAAAGCCTCCAGAGCACCACCGCCAGGGGAAGAAAGGCTGCAGAGGAGCTAGAGGACTCCGCGAGCATGGTTTCTGTACCATCGACGAGCTCGGTGGCTGCCGCTGCTGCCGCCGCCGCCGGTGCTGTGCCTGCGAAGCCGTCCCCTCTGGGCCCGGGCGTATCCGCTGCGAGGTTGAGTCTGGGGAACAGGTTGAGAGGTCTAGAGTCTGGCAGGCGGCCTGCTTCCTTGTCGAGGAAGAATGTTGGGCAGAATAATGGAGGGAATGCAGGTGGTGGTGGTAGTGGTGGGAACTGAAGGGGAAGAAGGGGGGAAAGGAAAAGGGGAAAAGGAGAAAAGGGAGGGAGCGAGGGGGGGTTTGGTATTTATCTAGGCACATTCTAATTGTTGAATGTTGAAAAATGTGACAATCACTTGGGGCATGTAAGGATAATATGTAAATGTGAATAATTTGCTACATGTCCTTCTCTATTCAAGACTTTCGGAACACATTAAGTGCGCTTCAATTGTCTTGACGAGCCCCTTTTTTTTTCCTTTTCTTTCTTCTTCTTCATCTTCTCTCTCTTTATTCCATTATTCTCTATTCATGTGAAAAAGTTAGCAGCAAGATAAGGTAAGGCTGCCAGAGTACACAGGGCTTATTTGTGCCCAGCTACTTCTAATATTACACAAGTATATATCGACGACCCTCACCGAGACTTGTTTTGGTCGTCTACGGGCACATAATCACCAAACTCACGCAGAAGAGGGGAAGGGAAAAGAAAGAGAAAAAAAGAGGGTCAAGGAACCATGATTAAAACAGTGATGACGGTGTACCCCGTAATTTTTTTTCCTTTTACTTTTTCTTCCATTTTTCTTCTTCTTCTGCTTCACTTATCATCACCTGTCTAGTCTAAGGGGCCAAGCCTTCTTGTAGCCAAGACAAGCAACAAACAAAATCTTCATACCCCAGTTTTCCCTTTCCTTTCCTTTCTTATCTTTTCTTTTCTTTTCTTTCTTTCTGGTTTTTTATTTATTTAAGGGAACAGCCTGCTCGGCGTCCTGGGGTAGTAAGCAGCCAACTGAACATTAGGCAGGTTGAGGTAAAAGGCCACAACACGGTCCAGACCAATGCCACCACCGCCGTGGGGCGGACATCCGCCCTGCCTGAAGACGTTGACATACTCCTTCAGCCCGGGGGCGTTGGGGTCGACACCCTTCTTGCGCATGCGGGCCTCGAGCTCGGCGGGGACGTTGATACGCTGGCCGCCGGACATGATCTCCTGGCCGCGCATGAAGAAGTCATAGGCGTTAGTGACGTTGGGGTTGGCGGGGTCCTCCTTGGCGTAGAAGGGCCGCGCCGACTCGGGGAACTTGTCGAGCACGTAGAAGTCGGTGCCGTATTTCTTGCGGATGATGGCGCCCAGGGCCTTCTCCTGCGGGGTGGACATGTCCTCGTCGTCCGAGACGTTGCGGAACTCCTCGGGCCCTTCCTCGCGGAGGAGCTTCTGGCCCTCGGCAAAGGTCAGGCGGACCTCCCTGCCGTCCTCGGGAAGCTTGAAGGGCTCCGAGGGGTAGACGGTGCGCACGAGGGCGATCTCGTCCTTGCAGCGCTCCTCAAGGTTGCGGAAGATGTAGAGGAGGACACCCTCGAGCATGAAGATGACCTCGTTGTAGGATTCTTCGATCTCCATCTCGATATCGAGACCGGTGAACTATAAAAGAGAGAGAGAGAGAGAGAGGGAGAAGTGTGTTAGTACGATAGAATGCGAGAATGAACACACAAAACAAAAAAGGGGGAAATGTACCTCGGTCATATGTCTTGGTGTGTTGGAGTTCTCAGCACGGAAGACGGGGCCAACGCAGTACACCCTCTTTCTGCCGCCTGCAATCTCCATCTGCTTGTAGAACTGGGGCGACTGGGCCAGGAAGGCACTCTTGCCAAAGTACGGCAGGCCAAAGACGTTGGCACCGCCCTCGGAGGCGGCACCGATCAGGCAGGGGGGCTCGAACGAGTGGAAGTCGTTCTTCTTGAGGTACTCGGTGAACAGGTCGCGCACGTTCTCGCGCACGGTCTGGACGGCCTGCTGCAGGGGCGCACGCTTGTGCATGACGATGTTGTCGAGGTGGGTCTCGAGGGTGGCGGACAGGCCCGGAGCGGCGCCGGAGATGTTCAGCTCCTGCATCTTGCCGTCGACATCGAAGCTGCTGATGGGGGCGTTGGAGGCGTTCATGGTCAGGCCCAGCATCTCGGGGCCGCGGGCGATGCAGTAGATCTTGGTGATGTGCAGCTCGTAGGCCGAGACCTTGCAGCTCTTGACGGGCTCGAGGGGCTTCTGGACGGTGGCCTCGACGGCGACGTAGCTCTCGAGGCTGATGGCGCCGACCCACTTGACCATCTGCTTGGAGACGGGCTCGCCGTCGGGGCTGGCGGCGGCGATGCCCTGGATGCTCCAGTCGCCGACCTCGCGCAGCTCGACGAAGCACATCTTGGCGCCCTGCATGCGGCTGTTCTGGATCCAGGCGCGGAGCTTGACGGTCTTGCCCACATGCTCCTCGGCATACTCCCTGAGGGCGACCTTGGGCGCGGACAGGGTGACAATATCGCGGTCGCCGTAGTTGTCCTTGGCCTTGTCCTCCGAGTCCTCCTTGGCCTTGGCTGCCGCCGTGGCCGCCTCTCGCTCTGCGGCGCGCTTGGCCTTCTCTGCCTCCTTCTTGGCCTTGGCCTCAGCCTTTTTGAGGGCCTTCTTCGAGGGACCAGCCTCGCCCTCGGCACCAGCGTCCGCGGCGGGGGCGGCCTCTGGAGGAGGGGTAGGCTTCTGCTCGTCAGCCATGGTGGGTGGGTGGTGGTGGTGGTGGTGGTCGCGTTGAGGTGTTGGAGGAGAAGTAGGAGGAGGTCGAGAATCGTGATGATAATGGAAATCGAGATCGAGGTCGTCGATAGGAACGGTGAGGCTAAGAGCGACGACGATGAGTTTGTAATACTTTTTTCTCTCTGTCTCCCTATGAACAGGACAAGGAACTGGAATATAGTATGTATTCCCCTCTGCCTCGTGTAGTAGACCAAGAAGAAGAATGAATAAACGGGATGGAAGAGGGAAAGGAGAGGAGGGTGACTCAACCGGTCAGTGTGAGACTCTATGACTCTTTTTTCTTTTTGTTTCTTTTTTTTCTTTCGAAATCACCCGGGGCAGACGTTCTCGCCGTCAGTTTTCAAGCAGACAAGAGGCAAGCACTTTAAAAGTAGGTCGGACGTACGTGGTAGTTGGGAGGCAGGGACGAGTCACGTCAGTTTCCCGAGCTTGCCCTCTTTTTGTGGAGGGGTAGATTTTTGAAAAGGAAGGAAGGCACGATAGGCTCGCAGCAAGGTGGGGTGGTTTCCCACCTGCAGTGGGCAGACGCTTCATGCAGGCAGACCCCCTGCAAAGTCACTTTGCCGTCTAAGTCACACTTCCCTTCCACTCACTCCACTGCTTTCTCTCTCTCTCTCTCTCTCTCTCTCTCTCTCTCTCTCTCTCTCTCTCTCCTCTTTTGATCTCTCGACAACAACGCCATCCGTATTACAACTTCCATCAGCAGCTTTCACCCGTTACGTCTCCTGAGGCCGGACAGGGCTCTCTTTCTCTGAATCCGTCTTTGGCTCTTGGTATACAATCACGTCTAGAACCTCAAGAGAAGTAAATATACTCTCATCATCATCAACGGTTTCTCTTATTAGGACTGCTTTCAAAAAGGCAAACCCTCCTCTTTTTCTAGGGAAAAAATAATAATTATTATTTCCTCCCTTGCTCCTTGTCTGCCTTGCCAAAGATAATTGATGATTATGCTGGGTCCCATCGACGTGGTATCAATGTGATTATCAATACAATAATGCTTATTCCTTTCCATTAACTCCAGAAGCCCCGAAAGAGAGAGACACAGAGAGAGCCGATGAGGCAAGTCCCAGTAAGCCAGCAGCAGAAAAAAATCCCAATAGAGACTTCGGGAGGAGGAGAAGAAGATGATGATGATGAACTACAACATCTCATTTCCTCTTTGTCAGTCGTCGTCGTAATGGCGCGAGCCAAGAGTCCACACAAAGTCAATGATGCTTCCTACCATGTCACGACCTCCTTCCAAAGCCCTCTCCCTACCTCCCTACTTCCCTCCCTTGCCCATCTCCCCTTTCGCTATGCCAGACAATCAAAAGAAAGAAGAAGAAAAAACCCCCGCCGCCCATTTCTCGGTTCGTAATGCTGGCAAGCAGTCGCTGTTGAGACTTCTTACGACTCGCTCCATCAGAAGGACGAGCCCGCCGCGGGTTCATTCGTACAGGTGAAGAGATTGATGTGGTGGTCGCCCCTCGCTGCGGCGCCCATGATCATGCGGTGGGGGTGGAATGCCGTCGATGAGATGGGGGAGCCGCGGTTCTGTCCCAGGAAGCTCGAGTACGGCTCGACGCGCGAGAGCTCCTTGCCCTGGAAGTTGAACACCTTCACTATGTGGGCGGACGTGCCACTGTGGTCGCGTCAGAGGGGTTAGCAACATCCCCGTCGTCGGAAAAAAAAAAGAGAAGAGAACACTTACACAGAGAATACGGGCAAGTGCTCATGGACACTCGCCGTCCTGAGCACGTCCTTGGTGGTCTGGAACACCTTGAGAGGCTGGTCCATCCGTATGTCCCACAGCTTGACCTTGCCGTTTCTCGACGCCGACACGAGCTCCCTTTGCCCGCCCCGCTGCATGTGGACGCTGCGCACCCACTGCCGGTCCGGCTCATCCTTCCACTTACGAACCATGGCCTCCTGGGGCTTGAGGCGCGGGTCAAACACACGCACCGCCCCGTCCCCAAAGCCCGCCACAAAGATGTTGCCCGTCATCTGGTCCGACGTCAGCGACGTCACGCAGCTGCCCGACCGCGCCGGGATGTCCATGATGCACGTCTCCGAGCTGGCGTTCCACACCCGGATCACGCGCACGTCGCCCGCCACCAGCACTGTGCCGTTCACCTGCAGCCAGTCAAAGACCATGCCCGAGTTGACGTTGCTCGCCACCATGTGCGTCAGCGCCCGCCACGACGACGCGAGCTCGGGCTTCGTCAGGTGCGCCTCGTCGTCCCCTGGCGCGTAGTGCCGGTAGATGCGGATCACACCGTCCGAGGAGCCGCTCATCAGGAAGGCCTGGTCGTCCTCGTTGATGAACTTGATGTCGCTGATCTTGGACCCCTCGGGGTTCCCGTTCGAGAACCTGCTCTTCTGCTTCTGCAGCTTCCAGTCCCAGACGTAGATGGAGTTGGCATCATCTGCGACGGCGAGGTGGTCTTCGAACTGATGGAACGTCATCTTGGCGGGCTGCGCGCCGTTGTTGAGCAGCGCCAGCTGGTGGTTCCACTTGTGCGAGCCGGCGTGGGATTTCTGGGGTTGCGTCTCCCGCAGGATCCCCTCGTTCCTCGACCGTCTCCACAGTCGCGCATTGTATTCCTCGCTGCCGGGCTCCTCGGCCTCGTTCGCCTTCATCTGTGGCTCCCAAAAGTACTCGATCGACCAGTCCAGGAACCCGCTGGGCAGGGGCAGCACTGGCGCTTCTCGCAAGTTGCGCTCCTTGTGACCAACTGAGACCGGCTCCTCCGCCACGTGGTAGTTGGCAGGCGCCATGAGCTGTTCATGTTGCTCCGGCGGCGCGTCGGGAAGTCCTGTCCTGTTCCTCAGCGAGCCGGCCCTAGAGGCAGACGGGGCAGGCGCAGGACCCGCGCCGGGGTGGACACCATCGGCGCCCGCCCATGGACCAAACAGGGTGCTGAAGGTTCTCTTGAGCAGACCTGGGGACGGCGGCACCGACGACATGTCAGAGGCCAGCGAGGTTCCCGTGTTTGTCCGTTGGTGCGAGTTCGGGCCCCTGGAAGAGACTGATTTGGTCCGTCGTTGAATCTCCTCCATGAGGCTCTGGGCC
The DNA here is from genome assembly GCA_014849955.1 of Cryphonectria carpinicola. NCBI lineage: Eukaryota > Fungi > Ascomycota > Sordariomycetes > Diaporthales > Cryphonectriaceae > Cryphonectria > Cryphonectria carpinicola. The sequence continues at coordinate 6,484 of JACWRQ010000218.1, read as the reverse complement.
TGCGCACCGACAGCTGAGTGCAGCAGTGCGTTGTGCACATAATCCGTGACGACGGTCGCATCTCCCTGCACCTCGGGGTGAGGATCAACGCTCATGATCATGATGTGTTTCCATGCCGCAGCAATGACTGTGTTGTTGGAGAGCCCTTCCGCCTGGGGCTGGATGGAGCCGTCCTGTGTGCGGTACGCAGGCCGGGCGTAATGTAGTAGCATGTTCTGCCTGTCGAGCAAGGCATCCTTGGGCGGGAAGAGGAGGTACTCCTTCTCTTCCAGCAGGTGCTCGTATGCTGCGACGATGAACTTGCTCTCGTACCGCAGCACAAAGTGCGACAGGAAGACGAGGAGCTCTCGGCGGACCATTGCGCTTCCATCATTGGCCATGTCCAGCAGCGTCCACGCGATGGCCTCTTCGATCCGCTGCACCTCCGCCGTCAGCTCGGGGATGCCGATGAACGTGGTCATGGCGACGAGCATCGCCGCGCGAACCTCGCAGCAGGGATCCTTGGTCAGGGCAGAAAGCTTCGTCGGGGCGTTCTCTCTGATGCCCTTCCACTTGGCCTCGGCCATGTTCAGCCACAGCTGGCTCAGACACAAGCAGGACCATTGCCGCAGGAGCGGGTTGTCCTTGTTCTGCAGGTACAGCAGACAGTAGGACATGATGTCTGTCTGGTTGCAGACCACCTGTCCGGGCTTGTAGTCCTTGCAGAGCATGGCCAGGATGAAGGCGCACATGGCCTTGTGCTCGTCGCTGTTGGTTACGCAGAGGACCTCGGAGGGCTTGAGGATCTGGACGAAGTAGTTGTAGCCACTGTCCTTGATCAGATCTTGTTGGCACGAGATGTCCACGGCCAGGACCCGCGTCCAGATGAAGACCATGACAGGCTTGAGCTCCATGTGCGTCGACTGGAGCAGTTTGAGCACATAAGGAAAGATGCCTATGCTCAGAGAGAGCTGAACGGCCCACGGCCCGAGGTCCAAGAACCTGCCGAGCAGGATCAGGGCTCGCACCCTGTGCTGCTGGCTTAGGAGCACCTGCAGGACCACGGGAAGCTGCTCGGGCGGTTTCTGCGACATGGCGTCGCCCCTCGTCAGGTAGACGTCGAAGGCGGAGAGCTGGTCGGTGAAGAAAGAGGAGCTCTGGTACTCGTACTCCACGCCGTCGTCCTTCCTCTCCAGCATAGAGAGCTGGGCCAGGGCCATGTCGACAGCCAGGTCCCAGCTATCCCACAGGGGGTGCTGGCGGGTATCCGGTAGCTCGGGCCACGACTGCGGGTGACAACCGTACACCGACATGATCCTCTGCGCCAGTAGGAAATTTCGGAACAGTGCGGCGACCATGAGGTCCTGCCGGAAGAACTTCCTGAACAGGTGCCGAGGGAGCGTGGTCCAGGCAATGGTGTCGGTGATGGCGGTGAAGATCCAATTGAGCTCGCCCAACGGGGTGCGCCTCTCCTGAAGGCGACCCGGGAGCTTCTTTGCCCTCTCTGGGGAGATATCGGTCTTGAGCGGGTTCTGCAGGGCAAAGAACCACAGGGCCATCTCGATGGGCGTGGTCAGGCACGAGGTGAAGAGGTCGGCGGGGAGCTGGGGGGTCGTCGGCAGGTTCTCTTTGGCGGCGCACGCAGCGAGGTGGATGTAGGGCGTGAAGTTGACCTTCTCGTAGTTGGGGTCGCGGGCAGCAGCATCGGCCTGTTCGCGCTCGTGCTTGTCGGCGAAGCGATGAAAGTTGTTGACAATGTTCCCAGCCTCGGAGCAGTCCCACACAAAGATGGTCGGAGCAGCCAGCCACGACTGCAGGTCGTAGAGCGAGACCGGGATGTACTGGGTGTAGTTCTTGTTGAAGACCCATAGCTCGCCCGACGCCGTGGGCTTGGGAACGCCGTGACCGTTGTAGTGGAGCAAGACCCTCTCATCCTTCGCATTACGACGGAGTGAGATGCAGAACTTCTTGGTCTCCTCGACTGACGGGTCCAGATACTGTTTGTACCGCGTTCTTATCGCGAGAGTCTCATACTGTGCCTGGAGCGCCTTGCCGATGTTCTCAAGAGCTTTCTGTACTGGTGGTACGGTGGGATCCTGCCATGCCTCCAGCTTTGCGCCCGGGTTTGTCTTCAGCTGGTCTGGAGGTTCGACGCCGATATTAAGACAGACGGCGAGTGCTGCAGAGACGGTCTTTAGACGATCTCTCATCCGCCAGTCCTGGATGGTGAACGGCTCCGCCTTGGGCCGCCCCGTCGTATCGTGCCTCTTGTCCGTGTAATACATGTACCATCCCTGCGCGTCAGGATTAGCTTGTGCTGATGCCAAAAAGTCATGGATGAAGACGTCACGTCAGGGATCGGTCAGCAAAGGACCGAGAAGAGGAGGAGGGCTCACATTAGCAAGCTGAGATATTATGTCCTCGCTCTGGTAGTGTCCATCGAAACCATGCCTCATGCCAAAATCCTCCGCGGCAGCCACGATGGTCTGCTCGTCGTTGGAGTTCTCGGCGCTGCTGTCGAGCCCTCGAGACGGGTGCTCGCTCCTGGTGCGCAGCAGCTGTGGTTTCTTGGGCCTGCGGGCGGCCTGGGGTCGCTGGTGGTCGAAGCCGTTGGTGGCCAGCGGGCCTGGGTCCTTGTGATTGTCGCCCGGGGCGCTCGAGGGCCGCGCATGGTTGCTGGCCGAGCTGTGCCTGGCGGCGGTGGCGGCGGCGCCATCAAGGGCCTGGGCGCGTGCTGCCGTGGACATTTTTGCCTGGGGGTCGGGCCGGGTCGGGGCTGCGGCCGAGGAGGATCTTACGGCGGAGGGCATGGTGTCGAGGGTGCCGCGCGCGGGCTGGGAGGCGGAGGAGGAGGAGACAGTCCTGGCGGGGCGGGCGGAAAGGTCGGAAGAGGGGGAGAGGAGCTGTTGGTGCCTCGACTGTGGAGGGGATCCAAGGGTGGAGGCGGGGTCGTGGACGTGATTGTGGTACTGCTGTTGGCGCTGTTGGTGGCGGGCGAGCTCGGTACCGGAAGAGGTGGTTGTGACGGCGGTCATGTTGAGGATGATGTTCGCCTTGGCCTACTGCGGCTCGACCATCCTCGTTCGTCGGACAACGCCTTGGGTTCAAGGACTGGTCGCTTGTGCTCGAGATGTGGAAGGAGAATGGGGACAATGCTTGCAGAACGTTTAAAGGCTGCAGTTAAGAACTGGTAGCCAGGGTCAAAAGGGCTGAGCGAAGCCAACAATCGGCCGCCTGGTGACGCAGGCGTTTGTGAGAAAGTCGAGTCGGCTTCTGCTTCACCTAAAGTTCGTTCCCGGCTGTTGGAACCCGCAAAGATGATGGAAGTCAAGCGGGAGGGCCAGCCGCGAACATCACGTAATAGGGTGGGTATAGTTCCGAGTGCCGGGTGCTGGGGGGGCTGGGTGCTGTGGTGTAAGCGTGTCTGGCTGTCTGGGTACTTGGCACGAACTGGCAGCCTGGCTGGGGGGCGAGGGGGGGGGGCGCTGAACGTTTGTTTGGTTCTGGGGCATGCATGCAGGTGCGTCAGCGTGCGTATGCCAGTGTTGTGCGCTACCAGATCGTTCGTCCTAGGCGGTGGTGCTAAATTGAATTGTGCTGCCAGGCGCTGGTTGTGGACGAGAACAGGGCCTGCCATCCCATTGATTCTCAGTCAGGTGGAAAGAGGACACCTATATATTCAGATTGCAGTTTTACTACAGGTCCAATTCCTGGCAGCACTGGCTACGTTCTACAAACTGTACGGGACATTGTGTGAAGCACCAAAGCTTGACGAAGGTTGCGCAAACCCAGCTCTGCGCAAGATACAGGGGGTAGAAAAGGCGAACCTCTGCTAACCAATCAAAGAGCGGGGGAGCCTGGGAATGTTTTCCGCTGACCACAACTCCGGCAGGCAAGTCAGTGTCAATCAATGCCTACAAATGTAGTACTATGACTGCTTCGTGGCGCGTGCGTTGGGGCCCCTTCCTTCTCCTTCTCTCTAGTGGGAGACGTCAGAAGAGAGAGAGAGGAAAAACCCCAACGCCCCCCCCCCCCATGTGTGGGTGAGGTCCCACTTTGTTCTGGAAGACCTGGTGGTGTATGTATGTACTGGTAAGGCACGCCAGAACGCCAGCTTCACGTTTATCGATAACGTCAATCTCCTAATGTGTACTATCTCCGCCCACTTTCAATAAAGTTGCATCGCACGCACTGTGGAGGAGGTGTAGCAGCAAAGTCTTATCAGTCGTGTCCGACCATGTATAATCTAGACTACAGCATACTCTACGCGACAGGTCTGACGCCGGATGAGCCTGGGTAGCAGCAGGAACCATCGACCTCACAAAGTTATGCCCCTGAGAAAAGTGTGAGAGGGAGTGCTGACAACATTTCTATCTGGAAGAAAAATATCGTCATCCTCATACTTACTACCTTAGTACGTATGACGTTGGGCCAGAGCAAACGAGAAGGGGTTTATAGTGGAAGGGGGGCCATGACGATAGCCCGCCCAGGAAGAAAAGAAAGGAAAAAGGAAGAAGAAAAGGAACGCTGGCGGAAGGCCGGTCGCCAAAACCGAAACGGAGGTCTCGCTCGAAGATCTTGATCATTATATGGAGGGATCGCATGGGCTCATGGAGAAAACAAATCTCGGCATGGACAGGTTTGGGTATGTGGGTGGGTACGGAGCACCCATCCTGTTGATACTCTGTAAATTTCCCTGGGGCTCAAAGTTGCGCATGTAATTTTGTGAATCCCCCCCCCCCTTCTTCTCTTCTCCCCTTTCCCTTGTCATGCCCGTCTCTCCTCCTACGGCGCATACTCAATACTTACTGTGCTATATACATGCCATGTAGTAGTAGTATAGTGAGTATGTAATAGACTTCAAATACCAATATGGAGGTCAAAGGCCGGGTCTATGGAGGGGGTCTGTGCGTGTATGTCCTGTCCTGACGGTGCGACAGCAACGCTGAATGAGAATCCCATCATCTTGAATGCCGCTTGTGGCTATATGCGATGCGATGCGATGCAGAGCGTTGCGCTGCGTTACATTGAAGTGCGATGCAGTACCACGTTCAGTACAGTGCATATTCCTTCTGGTCAGGTTTGCAGCAAGATTCTCTTTATTTCTCTCTTTCCCCTTCTTGTTTTTGAAGGAGCTGACCGCGGCTTGACGAGATGAGACAAGAGATGCACCGCCTTTTGGGGTCCAAAAGACGGCCCCCCCAGGGGGACGAACAGAGGACAGACCTTTCGGGGGGGGGACCAGCGCTGTCCCTAGGGAGTAACGAGATAAGATCCTGGCCGTGCTTGTGGTGTGCTCCATACAAACTTCAGTCCTACCACGTACTATGTGATTTGTGATGATGGTGGTATTGGATGAAAAAGGGTGTGTGTGCCATCACATCACATCGTACATGCGTCAGGAACGGGGGATGGAAGACACAGAACCATCGATCGACCACTCACACTGGGTAGAATAGCTGACAGCCCCTACATAAGTAAGGAGTGATATTATTTATAGCAACACAACCCGCCGCAGCCCAAAAGATGATTGATGATCGTTAGTTTTAGAAAGCAAAATTTCGAAACCAATGTGATTAAGGCCATAGCACGCACAGTATCATAGAAATTGGAGGACAGTCTTGCAACTGCAGACTTGACATGACCAACCAACAAGTACATGAAACATTACTCATTATGATCAATCAGGGTTGGAAACTGAAACGAGGCTGGCGAACCTCGGTCGTTGTCATTTTTCGGGTTCGAATCAAAAGAATCAAGAAAACACTGGTACGCTACTATTGTGTTACTGTGGTACGCCGCTCAGGCAGCCGAGTCTGTACTGCCTTGGTAGTCGTAGGCCATCAGGGCGTCTCTCTCTCTACCAGGTACGGCCTAAGGCACGCCCAGGGTACCGAGCCCACTACACAGTACCACATGTGTACATAGTAAGTAGGTACGCAGGGCCCTTGTTGCGGCCCCACTCGTACCTGAACCTGCAGCCTGCAGGGAGTGCGGAAGGGCTCTAGCGTTTCCACGTTTCCCAAAGAGATGCATACCTTGGGCAGCCCAGGGCTGGCCCTCACTGACGCTGTAATAGCACGTTACACCATGGCCTGCTCGCTCCCTCCCACTGGCTCGCCAGCCCCTCCCGACCGCCGGCTCAGCACATCTCAGGCGCCCGTCCAGGGCCCTCCTCTCTCCCCATCAGGGACCAGGACAGGCAGTGTCTTGGACGTAGTAGTAGTGGAGGTCCCTCCTCACAACGAAATATTTCGCACCCAAACCGTGCCATCAGCCCAGGTGCCACAACCCGCCAGCGTGCGGATTCCCACCCCCCAAACTCGGCCTTTCTCCTTTCGCATGCCAGTCCCCATCTATTACTGCAATACCATCTACCACCCCCCATCCTGTCGTCGACCGGGCCGCCCTTTTTCTTTTTTTTTTTTTCTTTTTTCCTCCCCCCCCCCCCCCCGGGGGTTCCTTTTTTTTTTTCTCTGCCCGGTGGGTTTTTCCGAAAAGGGCG
>JACWRQ010000217.1:0-63633 GCA_014849955.1 Cryphonectria carpinicola | reverse complement strand
TTTATATATTGCTCTAATTCCTTAATATCTATAAGCTAATATATTATATATTTCTTTGATATATTTATTTTATTCTATAGATATTATCTATTCTAATATTTTGCTTTAATATTTGATTCTAAGAATAATATCTAATTCTCTATATGTATTAATAAGATCTCTATTTCTACTAATTGCAAAGATATTCTGAATTTCTTCTTTGATTTTATCCTAATAGTCTGCTCTTCTGCTAAGAGCATCTGCTCTAGCATTTTCCTTGCTTTGAATATAGATAATCTTGAAATCGAATTATAATAAATATTCTGCTTATTTTATTTGCTATTAGTTGAAATTCTTTATTATTATAAATATAGTGAGATTTTTATAGTTTAAAAATATTTTGATTATATATTTAGTGCTTATAAGATAATATTTCTATTTCTTGAATAATTCTATTATAGCTATAAATTCTTTATCTAATATTCTATATTATAATTCTAGTTTATTAAATTTCTTTGAGAAATTAGCAATTATCTATAATTATTTTTATTTATTATATTAATTAAGTTTTATACTAAATATATAGTTTAATAAATTTATATAAAACTTATATTTCTTATTAGAGTTTGATTCTTCTAATATTAGATCTTTAATAATTAATTCCTTAATAATATTAAAAGCTTAATTTTCTTTTTTTTGCTATATAAATAATATTTCCTTTTTAGTAAAATTAGTAAATAATTATATAATATTGCTATATTTGCTAATAAATTATCTATAGAAGTTAGCATATTTAAAGAATACTCTAATATCTCTGATATTCTTTAGTTTAAGCTAATCTCTAATTGCCTAAATCTTATCTTTTTATATTCTAATATATCCTAGCTTAATTATATATCTAAGATAATTAATCTTCTAGATATAGAAATAGCTTTTTATTAATTCTATTAGAAGATATATATTTTGAAGCATTTAGAATATCTATTATATATTCTGCTTATATTCTATAAAAATTCTAGAATAGATAAGGATATTATCAAGGTAAATAATGCATATAATATCTAAGAATTCGCAGAGAATATAATTGATTATTTCCTAGAAAAATGCTAATATATTAGTTAATCCAAAAAGTATAATCAGATATTTATAATATCTATAGCAAGTTCTAAATACTATTTTCTATTCTTCTCTCTCTTTAATACGGATATATGCATATGCTTCCTTGAGATCTAGTGCTATAAACTATTATACACTTTATAATCTATCTCTGATTTCCTTGAAAAGTAGCAATAGGTATTAGTTTTTGATAGTAATATTATTGAGCTATCTATAATTTATGCAAAATTAGAGTTTTCCATTTTTCTTTAATATAAATAGGATTAGATATTCTGCTGATAATTATAATAGTTTAATATATCTTTTCTTTAGATTCTTATCAAAGTATTCTCTAAATATCTCTAGCTTTGCTTTATTAAAGCTATAGATAGGGAAGAACTATAGTTAAGTTTCTTTCTTTAGTAGTATTTTATAGTTATATAGGCTATATTCTGGAAATCCTATATTTAGTTTTCCTTGGAATAGTTTTATAAATTTATAATATTCTTATAATATTCTAGCGAATATTAGTATTAGTTTATCTTTCTTTATTTCTGCTATTTGGAGAAATAAGAGATATTATTAAATATTCTTTCTTTTATATGCTATTTGCCTTTTTTATAGATTAGAGATTATATTATATTCTGCTTAGCTTCTATATTTCCTTATAATATCTAATGCTCTTAGTTATAAGATTTCTTTATAATTTCAGAGTTTATATTTCTATTATTGCTCTAAGTTAAACTATATTTCTAAGAGTTTATATATGCTTATTATTATATTAATCTGCTGATGCTTTAGCATTATCTTTGCAGATTTATTATTGCTAAATTCTTCTTTATAAGCTATTAGCTCTGCTAATTTGGAGATATTTATAGATTTATTTAAAGCCTTTTTCCTTAAGTATATTTTAATAATTAAATTTATTCTTTTGCTATTAATTATAATCTTTCTATAGGTAATAGCATTATCCTATAAAATCTAGCTAATAATCTAATCAATTTGAGAATTATGCTCTTTAAGCTATAATATCTCTAATATTAGCTTATATTATGCTATTTCTATAATATCTAATATAATAAAAGTTATTTTGCTATAGATTATAACTAATAGATAATTAATCTCTATATTAATAATACTTTAGCTATAGTTAATATTTATTCTATCTATAGTTCTGAGTATATAGATCTCTATCTTTCTATACTATAGGATTTTATCTTTATTAATAATTTATAGGGATATAAAATTTCCCTATATATTGCTATCTAATAGAGCATTATATTATTTTTTATTAATCTCTGCTTCAAGTATTATATATGCTATATTAGCTTTTAGAATTGCATAGAGAGATTATATCTCTAGTTCTAATTATCTATTATCCTTTATAAGTAATCCTATTCTTTTAAGATATTTCTTGCTACTTATTAAGCTAGTTTTTTAGCTTTTTTCTAATATCTTTTATATAATATTAGAGCTTCAAAAGCTTCTTTTGCCTCTTAGTTCTGCTCTCTAAGTTTCTTAGTTATAATTTCTTAAAGCTTTCTATCCTAATGCTATTCCTTGAGTTTCTAGAGATTATAGATATTGCAATTTTCATATAGATAATCTTGCTAATTATTTTTATTAATAATATATTCTGCTAGGAATTGCTCTAATAATCTGATAATTATATAATTTGATTATTAATTGATTTTAACTTTGAATCTAAAATCTTCTTTAATATAGAAAGTTATAGGCTTATTTCCTTTTAGCTTAGTTGAAAACTAATTATTGCTAATTTTATCAGATAGATAGATTATATAGTTATAGAAAATATATGAAATCTATCTTATATTATAATAGTAGAGATGCTTAGAGAAGATTCTAAGATCTTCTCTATTCTTGATTAACTAGTTGTAATACTAAATCTTAGTGATTATTTATCTAAGGAGAATTCCTAGGATTTAATATTTAGTATTAAATTATATAGCTTAGGATTATTGCTTTTCTTTATCTATTAGATTGAGAATTTATTATAAGCCTTATTCTAATTTTGCTATAATATAATTATAATTGAGAGTTTCTGATAATTCTATTTCCTAACTACTAATTGATTATTTAGCTAGTTATTATTTCTGCAAATATTCTTTAAATATTTATTCTATAATATCTAAAGCATTTATATTATTATTGCTAAATGCTTATTTATAATATAATCCTATCTTTCTATATTACTTAGGGAATTATTCTAATATTTTTTTCTTGCTAAGATATAATATATATTGATTATTATAGCAGGCTATCTAAGATAATTAGTAATAATCAAGATTTATCACTTACTCTGAGTTTTGATTAGAGTTAGAATAGTTTATTGGATACTATAGATAATTAGTATAATATTTGCAGATTATTTTGAATATATAATAGATTTAGCACTTAGTATCTATGCAAATATATTAGTTTGTGTATTATATAAGAATATTGATTTATTATTTTACTATATTTATCTATTATTTTTCTAGGATAAGTTATTATTGTAGCTTTCTAGGATATTAGTATTTTTATGCAAAGTAGCTATGCTTTCTGCAACTGAAGCATTTGATATTGCTACTTATTTATTATTATTTATATTGATAAATTATATTAATTTCTATTAATTCTGCATATATTATTCTATTATAAGCTATGCTAGAATATCTCTAATTACTAGTTCCTTTATTATGCTAATATTTTTTTCCTATATTAGATTAGATATATGCAATCCAGAGGATATAAGCTTTCCTTTGTTTTTCCAATCTGCATTTATATTATCTATTATTAATCTTTATAGCAAATATAATGAAATCTATTAGTTTTATAAATTATTCTGCATATGCAAGATTATTCTTAATCTTATTTTTAAATTTGTTATAATATTAGGCGATAAAAGCTATATTATCCTATTGCAGATATAAGAAAGCCTTCTGAAACTCTATAATATACTTAGCTACAGATTTGATTTATTTAAACTTAAGAAGCTTTTATTCAGCTTTATACTATTTATCTATATTACCAAAAATATCCTTAAATGCTTATTCAAAGTTATCGAAATTATCGAAAATATACTTAGTATTTTTGTTCTATTTAGGCCTATTATATTCGAAGTAGTTCCTAAGAGTAGGCTTAAACTAAGTAAATGCATTTCCTTTAAATCTAGTTTTAGCAAAGATAATTTTATCAGCTTTCTTTAGGAATTTCTTTTCTTCGTGGTAGAAATAGGCCTTGCACTAGATTAAGAAGGCCTGGAGGATATAATATTCTCTACTATAGGGTGCAAAGGCTTCTATCTTATAGTGAAACTCTTTGCTATTTGATTTCTATTTCTTGAGTTCCTTAATATGCTTTATAAATGCTTTAATTTGGTTAGTAAGATTAGTAGTGCTGCTGCTAATAGATCTAGTTAGGGTTTAGAGAGCTATTGTGTTTCTATATTATTCAAGGGATATATATTAAACTATTTCTGAATAAGAGTTATCAAAATATAATAAGCATTGCAATAATTCTAAGATTTCTAAGTATTAATTGGGTTTATGCTAATAAGAGTGATATCAAAGTATAAGTCTTTAAATATAGAAATATATAAATTCTGATAAAAGTGCAAATATTCACTGCTTTTAAGGCTATTTAAGTGTATAATAAATAAATACTTAGATTGATAACTGAAGAGTTATATATAATAATCTATCTAATGGTAATAAATATATCCTTATATATCCAGCTCTTTAGTTCTAACTATTTGTAATTATATTTATAGTTTTTATAGTTAGTTTCAGAATATGTTAACTATAGGCATAGTTAACATATTGGCGCTACTAACCCTAACCCTGGGTTATATAATCCTTATTACCTGTCTTGATGTTGAGTTATAATACCTGGTCCTTGTTTGCTTGTAACCTGTTTTCGATCTGCATATTAGATGAGTTATAACATCGCATTTCTATTATCGCTCTGAGCTAGACTATGTTTCTGAGGGTCTGCATATGCTCATTATTATATTAATCTGCTAATACCCTAGCACTATCTTTGCAGATTCATCATTGCTAGATCCTTCTCTATAAGCCATCAGCTCTGCTAATTTAGAGATATTCATAGATTTATTTGAAGCCTCTTTCCTTAAATACACTTTAATAACTAAATCTATTCCTTCGCTATTAATTATAACTTTCCCATAGATAATAGCATTATCTCATAAGATCTAGCTAATAGTTTAATTAATTCAAGAATTATACTTTCTAAGCTATAATATCTCTAATATTAGCTCATATTATGCTATTTCTATAATATCTAATATAATAAAAATTATTTTGCTATAGATTATAACTAATAAATAATCAATCTCTATATTAATAATATCTTAGCTATAGTTAATATTTATTCTATCCATAGTTCTAAGTATATAGATCTTCATCTTCCTATGCTATAGAATCTTATCTCTATTGATAATTCATAGGAATATAAAGTTTCTCTATGCGCTATTATCCAATAGGGTATTATATTATTTTCTATTAATCTCTGCTTCAAATATTATATATGCTATATTAGCTCCTAGAATTGCATAGAGAGATTATATCTCTAGTTCTGATTATCTGTTATCCTTTATAGGCAATCCTATTTTTTTAGAGTATTCCTTGCTGCTTATTAAGCTAGTTTTTTAGCTTTTTTCTGATATCTTTTATATAGTATTAGAGCTTCAAGGGCTTTTTTCGCCTTTTAATCCTGCTCTCTAAATTCCTTAGTTATAATTTCTCAGAGCTTTCTATCCTAGTGCTATTCCTTGAGTTTCTAAGGATTATAGATATTATAATTTTCATATAAGCAATCTTGCTAATTATCCTTATTAATAATATATTCTATTAGAAATTACTCTAATAATCTGATAATTATATAATTCGACTATTAATTGATTTTAACTTTAAACCTAAGGTTTTCTTTAGTATAGAGAATTATAAGCTTATTTCCTTTTAGCCTAATTAGAAACTAATTATTGCTAATTTTATTAGGTAGATAGATTATGCAATTATAGAAAATATATGAAATTCATTTTATATTATAGTAGTAGAGATATTTAGGAGAGATTCTAAGATTCTCTCTATTCTTGATTAACTAGTTATAGTACTAAATCTTAGTAATTACTTATCTAAAGGGAATTCCTAGGATCTAATATTTAGTATTAAATTATATAGCCTAGGATTATTGCTTTTTTTTATCTATTAGATCAAGGATTTATTATAGGCTTTATTCTATTTCTGCTATAGCATAATCATAGTTGAGAGTTTCTGATAATTCTGTTTTCCAACTGCTAGCTAATTATTTAGCTAATTATTATTTCTGCAAATATTCTCTGAATACTTATTCTATAATATCTGAGATATCTATATTATTATTGCTAAATGCTTATTTATAGTATAATCCTATCTTTCTATATTGCTTAGAGAATTATCCTAATGCTTTTTTTTTGCTAAGATATAATATGCATTGATTATTATAGCAGGCTATCTAAGATAGTTAGCGATAATTGAGATCTATTATTTGCTCTAAATTTCAATTAAAATTGAAATAATTTGTTAAATACTATAGATAATTAGTATAATATTTGCAGATTATTTCAGATATATAATAGATCTAGCATTTGGTATCTATGCAAATGCACTAATCTATATATTATATGAGAATATTGATTTATTATTCTACTATATTTACCTATTATCTTTCTAGAATAGATTGCTATTATAGCTTCCTAGGATATTAGTATTCTTATGCAAAGTAGCTATATTTTCTGCAATTAAAGCATTTGATATTGCTATTTATTTATTATTATTTATATTGATAAATTGCATTAATTTCTATTAATTCTATATATATTATTCTATTATAAGCTATACTAAAGCATCTCTAATTACTAGATCCTTTATTATGCTAATATTTCTTTTCTATATTAGATTAGATATATATAATCTAGAGAATATAAGCTTTCCTTTATTTTTCCAATTTATATTTATACTATCTATTATTAATCTTTATAATAAATATAATAAAATCTATTAGCTTTATAGATTATTCTGCATATATAAGATTATTTTTGATCTTATCTTTGAATCTATTATAATATTAGATAATAAGAGCTGCATTATCCTATTGCAAATATAAGAAAGCTTTCTAAAACTCTATAATATATTTGGCTATAGATTTAATTTGCTTAAGCTTAAGAAGCTTTTATTTAGCTTTGCATTATTTATCTATATTACTAAAGATATCCTTAAATACTTATTCAAAATTATTGAAATTTTCAAAGATATATTTAATATTCTTATTCTATTTAGGCCTATTATATTCAAAGTAGTTCCTAAGGGTAGGCTTAAACCAAGTAAATATATCTCCTTTAAATTTGATTTTAGCAAAGATAACTTTATTAGCTTTCTTCAGAAACTTCTTTTCTTTATAGTAGAAATAAGCCTTATACTAGATTAAGAAAGCCTAGAGAGTGTGATATTCTCTATTATAGGATATAAGAGCTTCTATCTTATAATAGAACTCTTTGCTATTCAATTTCTATTCCTCAAATTCCTTAATATGCTTTATAAGTGCTTTAATTTGGTTAATAAGATTAATAGCACTGCTGCTAATAGATTTAATTAGGGTTTAGAGAGCTATTATATTTCCATATTATTCAAAAAATATATATTAAATTATTTCTAAATAAGAGTTATCAAAATATAATAAATATTACAATAATCCTAAGATTCCTAAATACTAATTGGATTTATACTAATAAAAGTAATATCAAAGTATAAATCCTTAAATACAGAAATATATAAATCCTAATAAGAGTATAAGTATTTACTACCTTTAAAGCTATTCAAATATATAACAAATAAATACTTAGATTAATAACTAAAAAGCTATATATAATAATCTATCTAATAGTAATAAATATATCCTTATATATCTAGCTTTTCAATATAAACTGCAAGAGTCGGAGATTGACTATTGCAGTCCATAGCCTGGACTGCAAGGACCGATCATCAACTGCTGCGGTCCTCTCCTGATTGGCTGTGGCCTGTAACCCTAACCCTTGGTTACATAATTCCATGGGTTGCCCGATGTTAGGTTGTGGCACCTGGTCCCTTGTTGGCGGGGCCTTTCCTGTGACCTGCATGTTGGATGGGTCATAACATTAGGTCTAAACCATTCAGATCCAAACAAACACATAAATACTCTCTGTATTAGCTATGGGCGGAGATGTATCACTCGTCATCATCTTCTGGTGCCAAAACAAATTTATCCCAGGTCCAGCCATACTAATTGTTGAAACCAGGATGAGATTAGCACTTCATACACACTTGGAAGAGAGGAAGAAGAAGAAGAAGAAAGAGCAAAGAAAATGTGGCCTCAATAATTCCTTTCTTCCTCTTCTCTTCTTTTTTGAAACAAAGACAGGGTCAAAAGAGAATACCAACCTGGCCAAAACCATGAGTCCTTGACCGAAGCCATCGAGATGCCACATTGCGGTTGAGCCATCGTGACCCATGGATCCTGTGTCTGGACAGCGATGTACCAATGCCCTGTGGCTACGTCAGCCTTTGATTCTTCTACAACGGCAACAACTCTGTAGGGCTACACATTATTATGAAGAAAACTTGCCTGGGATTCTCGCAGTTCTGGAGTTGGGTCGAGCACTATACTAGCATTGGTCCTGCCTGCGTGTTCATTGACCTCGAAGCCTATAGCCCTACACACCTCGAATCTGCTATACCATTAGAATCCTCTCACACCTGGTAAGAAGGGGAGAAGAGGGGGAGGAGGAGAGGGGAAGGGGGGGGGGGCGGGATTAACGTACATGGTGGAGAAGAGCACATTCTCAGCAGCATGCTCTCGAGGCGGCACCATGAGCGTCTCCAGGAAGTTGTAGTGATCTCTTCGCAGCCGGATGGGAGGATATTCTGGGTCAGGGGTAGCCTGCTCCAGACGCGGAGCCAGGGCCTCTGCGGCAGCAGCTCTCGCCTTCTTCTCCTCCTCCTCCGCTGCTGCGGCCGCCGCCGCCGCCCGCCGGTCAATGGCTGGTCGTCGTGGGCCTCCCTCGCCTGGGAGGGCGGCTCGGATAGGCGAGACAGGAGACCTGGGTGAGGCTCTCTTGGCCCTCTTGGCAGGTGGCGACGGCGTCCTCGGGCCCGGGGACTCCTCCCTGGCTCTCTTGTTTCTGGCTGCAGGTGGCTCGAGAGGTGGTGTGACGTTCGGCCTGGCCCTCTGCAGCATGAGCAAGGTGTAGGCGGAGACCAAGCGCTCGTCCGCAAGAGTCTTCTCTGCCACCGCCCAGAAGCCGGCCAGGATCTGCTCCGCCTTGATCCGCCTGGCGATCCTGTCCTTCTTCGCCCTCTCCGACATCCTGTCCTCGAGCGGCGGGTAGTCCAGGACCGCGGCGGGCTGCGGCTTGAAGTAGGCATCGAACTCGGCGCGCAGGGGCGCTCCTGGGTTTGCCTCGAGAATCCAGAGCTCCTGTGAGTGTTCCGCCCGGAGTCTGGGAAAGTCGCTCCATTCTCCCCTGCCGGCGGCCCCTGCGCCCGCCAGGCCGCTGTCCCGGCCGTACAGCATGAGCGAGCTCTCCCAGAGCTTGTTGGCGGCCTTTGCGACGGTGGTCAGGTCGTAGAAGCTGTCTGCCTGCCCGACGACGTACTCGCCGAAGACGTTCTTCTTGAAGCGGCCGAGGATCAGGCGCAGCTCCTCGGCCATGGTGTGGAGCCCAAAGGCCTTGCGGGCCTTGTCGTCCGACATTGTCCTCCGCCACGCAGCAAGAGCCCCGATCGTGTTGCCGTCCCGCTTGGGTATCCTCGGCGCCCCTGGCAGCCCGTCCAGGACGGGTACGATCCACTGTCCATGTTCGTTCCGGGGCGCTGCCGTCCTGAAATAGTCCCGCAGATCGGGTGCGCTGGCCAGCGAGTCGAGAAGGAGGCCGGACACTTCCGGGCCCAGGCTGGTCAGGCCGGCCAGGGTTTTGATCTTTATCATCCAATCGCGCGTGCCTGGAGGCAGTGTCTGTATATCCTTCAATATCTGGGCTGTCCCTCCCCAGACGCTAACCAGCTCATTGTGGTACGCCAGGGCGTCCTGAAAGCAGATGGTCCACATCTGGAGGTCCGTGTCGGCCTGTCTGTTCTCGTCGCTGTACGGGTGGGCGTTCCCTCGCTTGGTCTTCAGCTGGCTGCCAAACCTGCCGTGTGTGCGCGCCTGCTGCAGCCGGTCGAGCAGCTCGCCGGGGTCTTCCTTGAGGACCTGGATCTGTCGCTCGTGCCACGCCAGCCGCCGCTCGCTCAGGGCAATGACATAGTCCCAGTCCATCTCTCCTGGTACGGTGCAGGACATCAGCGTCCGCGAGACGTTGAAGTAACTCGTGAGCTCCTTGTCGTGATTTGCATCCTCTCTGTCGGTGGGCCGCCGGACCTGCCAGTCCAGCGGTTCCTGATCGGACGCCTGGGGTTTCACAGGTTTGTTGCGCTTGTCCCCGGCGAGGCTCTCCACGATGTCGTCGAGGAGGCTGTAGATCCTATACTGGACCTCCATGACGACATCCGCTGCCTCCTTCAGGATCATGTCCGAGCTGTTGAACAGCTCCAGCTCCTCGAGGCTCTCCGGCTCGTTGATCGCGCCGTAGCTGTCATCTTCCTCCTGCATGTCCTGGTCGTTGTCCTCCAGCGCGACACCTGTCAGGTCTGCCATGACGATGCCCTCGCTGTACTCGGTGACCTGGTCTCTCTGCAGGGGCAAGACACCGACCGCTTTCGCGAGCGGGTAGTTCTCGCTAAAGAGGTCCTCCCTCTGGAAGGCCCCTGGATGGAACCTCGCCCTGTGGTCCAGTATGGTCAGCAGCACCTCGGGCCGGTTGGCAAGGTCTGCTTGGTTGAACAGGGGCCACTTGATGGCGTCTGCATCACTGCAGATGAGAGGCCAAGGCTCCTGGTCTTTATTGCTGGCCCTCCATACGCCTACGGCACTGATAGTGTGGGGAACAGGAAAATTAGCAATGTATAATTAAGTAAGTCATTAAGCAAAAATAATCATTATTACTCACTCTACGTCCGGGCGATGAGCCTGCGGCATCTCCTTGCCCCCGCTCAGCCCCTTCCAAAGCGTGTTGAGAAGCCTCTTCCTCTTGTTCAGCTCCAACCTGAACCATCGGTTCTCTACCGGATTACGCTTCTCCATGTAGGCACCACGGAACTTCCGCCACTTCTTCACGACGGCATCCGCCTGTTCGAGTCTTCGCTTCGGCCGCGGCTCTACGTTCTCTGCACTATTATCCGAACTCGAGACTATCACGAGCTCGGACAAGGACGACGACACATCCTCAGGCCGTGAGGATGTGGATGCCATCTTCTGCAATGATGGGCTGGGGACGCGTGGGTGGGTTGGTGGTGCGAGAGGGAGGTATGCTAGGCAAGGCAGTTCATGTGTAAGTCGGGGCTGGAAAGGAAGAAAGCGACTCGATAAAAAAGAGAGGAAGGAAAAGAAAAGAAAAAGAAAAAGGCTTGTATCAGATCAATGGGGATTCTATTCGAAGTCTATTTAAGGTGGTCATCCTCTTCAACGGCATGATTTCTATGCTTTGTTCTCTGGCTAGCAATTGTTCGTTGCATGTGAGACGGTACTTTCTGAAGGGGAATCAAAGGACAGATTTGTTGTCAATATCACAATTATTCCGGTTTCGGCAGATAATCAGTTATGCTACACAAAGAAAACCCATTTCGAGAAGACTGCTGAAAGAAATTGACTAAAGTTGGCTTCGCTCGAGGGTTTTATTATGGAATGGTCAGTTCAATAAATGCGATGGTTTTCTGTGGTCGAATCGCACATGGGGAATACTAAGTGATTTTCTGCTGCGGCAGAGGAGCGGCTCAACAAAGGCGGAGTTGTCTCTCGGGGGTTCCGATACAATGAATCTAGTAAACAATTAGTTGATTTGAATGCTGGGTAGAGAACATGTTGATGTATATATATACGGAACGGAATTTGATTTTTCCTTTGAAGGGGGGGGGGGGAAGGTGGACGTGGGGATTACTTCGAATCTATTTGAGTCCAAGCACAACAAACTCGATACTATCAGACATGTACGTCGGTCTGGATATATTATTCATTCCAATCAAATTGTGGCACTGCTGTCTTGATCAAGAAAGTAGAAGGGACACCAGAAGCCCTGAGTACAAGGAAGACAGACTGTCAGTGTTGGTCACAGTTTAATATTCGATCCAAGGGAGCCTATCAGTTCAAACTGAACTTTCTTCCTCTTTGTCCTTTGATGGCTGCAACAGTGTGTATTAGCCCTAGAAACCACCATGACTGAAAAGAGAAGAAGAAGAAAAAAACCAAATTAGGGAGAAAGAAGAGGATGCAAAGGAGGAGGATGGAAGTTGCCGGAGGAGGGGTTAATTGACTCCTAGGGTTAGGGCATGCAACCCCCCCCCCCCTTGCAATGGAGGGACTTTGTGTCTTTAGTCTGTGTGCAATGCTAACTTTATTTTGGGCAAGTACTAAGGAGCTAGCCACAGATGACTGGTTCCTTCCCTTCCCTTCCCTAAAGCATGGGATCCTTTGATCCCCTCGCAAAACTCCCCTCAAAGTCAGACTTTCGACTGATCATCACTGCAGCCGCCTATCCCCATTTTCAATACAGCCATCACCACCTGATCTGCATCTATTTACGAGCAACACAATCTGTTCCTTGGGTGGCTCCCTCATCGACTTGACTCGGTCCCCCGTTAGATGGCGCAGATCCCATCCAGTGCGCGCGCGGGTGTGACGAGATTTTGTCCCTGACGATCGCACCTGGGCAAGCTGGGTCAATTGGGGACTGCCAGAAAAAGAAAAGTGTGATGGACATGACATCGGGATGAAAAAAGCCGGGGAATAGGAAGAGGAGGGACCAGCACTGGCTGAGAGTTTTGAAACGCGCCCGCCCCCCCTTCCCCCAGCTCCACCCACACACCTCCTCGACAACCCGTGCCCGTGCATAGGAGGGGAGCTCTGTTGGACAGCAAGAGGCGAGCACGGCGAGGGCCCCTGGCGCGGCCAGTCTGGATCCACCCCAGGCAGAGCTTGTTGGTTGGCCTCCATGCAAAAGAGGGCAAATGCATATTCACTTTTCTCGTCGTCCACGTACTATGGATACGTGGTCTGTCCACCGAGGCAACAGAGCCTCGGACCGTTTGCTGCCAAGGATCGATCCATCGCCTTGATGGGATGCTTGTTCTGAAAGGGCCCCCACACGAGAGAGAGAGAGAGAGAGAGAGAGAGGATACCTGGGCCTATTTTTGGGCCCTGAATATGGTATTCTGTTCTTTCGCCTGGGCTTCGCCTGTCTTCGCCTGTGTGCCGTCTGGGTCCCGCGCTGCTTCTTCGCGGGACTTGCTGCGGAGCAATTTGCGCAGATGTCGATCCCTACATACTTGGGCTACCACAACATGTTGGACTATGGTGACCGTGGTACCAGAGCACCACAACCCGGGCACACAGACATACCTGGGTGACATCTCATGACCGTGGTTTCTGTTTCACCATCACCGCTTATTCGGCATCCCCCAAGTGCCAGGACATGCACGATGATGGCGTGGATGGGTGGTGGGGAGGGCTATGGGAAACAAGAACAACAACACCAACAACACCACCACATGCCGTGTGCCTGGCGACTGCTGGGCGCCTATCGACTGCGCGGAACGGGGGTCTCTTCGTCACAGCCGACTCGCAATCCCTACGTTGCCATAAGTACGTATACAACTGTGGGTGCTACGCATAGCACATGTGGGAGATGGATCCGGCTGCCTCTTCAGGTGGGACAGACAACCAAGGACGGAAGCGCAAAATCCTGTGTAAAGATCCGATATTCTTTGGAGCCGGCGGAGAACGATAGGCGAGAAGATGTCAGCCAGCCGCTTGAGATGCGCTTCGCGCGCCCCTGACAGCTACTAGTACGCCCTGGCAGGGGTTGGGGGAGGGGGCGGAGAGGCTTGGGATTCGTGGAAGGGCACCCCCCCTGAAACCTTAACCAAAAAAAACCAAAAGAAAAAGAAGAGAGAAAAAAAAAAAGAGAAAAAAAAAGACAGGCGACCTCCTGAAGTCCAGGCCTCCGCAGCCTCTCGTGCAGCCTCCTTCGACTTCCCCTGAGGGACGAACCAGATTTGCACTCTGGACGTTCCTTGTCCAGAACAGAGCACCTGCGCCCCCACCATGCAAAGAACGGCTCTCGATTGGATGTGGAAATCCGGGCTACAAACACCTATCGACATGGGGGCAGCATGTGGCGGCCGAGAGAGTTTGCGACAGGCGGTAGATGGTGACACCAGGACCGAACCTAGGCCACTACGCGGCGGAGCGTCGAGCGACCCATCTCCTCGGGTTCTCTTTGCATCCTCGACCTTCTCCCACCACTCACAGTCGGTCAGCCCTGGGGTCTTGGACAACCAAGCGAGGAACAAGCATGACTGCGGCTCCTAGAGAGCGACCACCCGCCTGGCTGTGACCAACTCGGTCAGATTATCAGGCGGCACGAAAGAACCAACTTCGATCCTGTGCGACGAGTCGGCGGCGGTATTTTCTGCTTGGCGGGGTAAATACATACATCCCGTTTTGGTCCTACCATGGTGTCTTTGCCTCCTTGCACTCTGGCATAAAAGTGATCCCTTTGGTATAGGCACTATACATTCCGCCACTATGGGATCATCCGCTTCTCCAGACCTCTTCCGTGGCCCCCTGCCCAAAAGAGATTTAGTCAGGGGCAAGGCGGCGAGCACTTGCAGAAAGAGGGGTGTAGGTGTGTGTGTGTGTGTGTGTGTGTGTGGGCATCCATCGTGCAGGAGGAAGCCATGTCTGACTCCGGGCCACTGGCTGGAAGAAGTTTTCCCTCTTGCTGAGCAAATCCGAAACAAGCCAGAGCCGGCATAGCCTATCACGTACTGTCGTTTGCCTCTCCTCGGCTGCTGAGCTCTGACCCCTGATCCCATGAGCGGGTCCACTATGCATCGCATGGCAGACTCATGAATGCCGTTCCTCATTTTGACTGGTCCGTGGCTGAGGGTCTTCCTCCCATGTACTTAGTACCAATCCATGTCCCAATTTGGGTCCAAGTGGGATCTAGGGAGGGGCATGCGCCTGCGTCCGTCCGTCCCCACCTGGGCATCCAGAGGGAAAGGGGGGGGGGGCGAATTACCCGTTCGTTTCCCCTGCCCGCTGTCTGTACATAGTATTTGCCTGCAGTATTCGTCACTCGTGATATAAAGATGCTCTGGTAGCCCAACCTCACTTACTCTTTCAGTGTTGTCCTCCATCATTCATCTCTTTCGCAGAAGGCTTGAGCAGTCACTTTCATTCCTTGGAGAGCTGCCTTTTTTTCTTTTTCAATTTCCCCTTCATTGATTTCGTCTTTACACTGCCTGGTGCAATACCATTCATTGCTGAACAAAAGAAATCATCAAACACTTTTTTTTTTTAAGGGACATTGTCATTGTACTTCACAAAGAGCTACAAAGAATTGTTAGGTGAGTGAATCGATTGTTTATGAGCCTCGCTCATTACAGCAGCAGAAAGATTGAAATTGTTTCGCCTTGTGGTTGGGTATATATAATATCGTGTCAAGTTCTAATTATCTTGCAGCAACACACAAGTACATCAACTCTTGCCCTACCACCACCGAACCAGTCTTCGCGACACATTTTTCTCTCTCTTCAGGACCCTTCGTCTGGAACGAAACCCATCTTAAACCCTCAACGCAATCCTTCATATACAAAACAGCAAAAATGCTTTTCACCAAGATCGCCGCCGCCTGCGGCCTTGCTGCCGTGACAAACGCCCACATGTTCCTTGCCAAACCAGCCCGTTTTGCTACCCCTTCAGCCACCAACGGCCCTATCTCCTCCAGCGACTACCCCTGCCAAGCAACAGGATCAGTCACATACAGCAGTGACACCGTCGATGGGTCTGGAGCGACCGAGATGGCGCTCGGATCTGACCAGCCCCTTGCTTTCCAGGGCCAGAGTGTCCACGGTGGTGGCAGCTGCCAGATCTCCATCACCTACGACGAGAACCCCACGGCCTCCAGTGTCTTCAAGGTCATCACCTCCATCGAGGGAGGCTGCGTTGCCCAGGACACTGCTGGAAACCTCGGCTCGGACACATCGGCCACTGCTGCTGACCCTTACACCTACAACTTCACGATCCCCGACGATATCCCCACAGGAAACGCCGTGATCGCCTGGACCTGGTTCAACAAGGTCGGCAACCGTGAGATGTACATGCAGTGTGCCCCCGTCAAGTTGACCGGCACCTCCGGCTCTCAGTCCAGCTACGACGCGCTGCCTGATATGTTCGTCGCCAACCTGGACGACGACAGCGACACCTGCCACACGCCTTCCGACACGGATCTGGTCTTCCCCGACCCGGGTGATGTCGTCCAGAAGCTCAACGGCGCCACCACCGCCTGGGGCACCCCGACTGGCGACTGCACCGTCGGCGTCGGCAGCGGCTCCTCGGCCGCTGCCTCCAGCGAGGCGACGAGCACTGTCGTCGCAGTGAGCGCCTCCGTGAGCGTCGCGGCTGGTGGTGGTGTCTTTGCCACTTCTGCCGCGGCCGCCACCACCACTGCTGTTGCCGAGACCTCCGAGGCCAGCGTCACCGCCGCGGCCCCCACGCCCACCGCCAGCAGCTCGTCGTCTTCGTCGTCGTCGAGCGGCTCCTCTGCCAGCGGCAGCACCCAGACCGGCGCCTGCTCCGATGAGGGCGACTACGTCTGCATCAGCAGCAGCACGTACCAGGTCTGCGCCTCTGGTGAGTGGTCTGTCGCCATGGCCGTTGCCAGCGGCACCTCTTGCAGCGGCTCCGGAGCCAACTTTGAGATCGTCGCCGCCTCCAAGAACCGCTTCAGGAAGAGCCGTGCCGAGCGCCGCAACAAGAAGCGTGGTCTGCCTCTGCTCTTTGGCCAGGCCTAAGCCAGACGACGACAGGCTCTTCTCTTCGCCTGGACTCGTCCCATTTTTTTTCTTCACTTCTTGTTTTCTCCCTCCTGCGGCCTCTTTCCTTCCTAGATGGAGAAACGTGGTCCCGTGTGGGAGGGGGGGGGGGGGTTTTTAGGGCTTATGAATGGACATGTGGACGATACCAACTGTAAAAGGTTCGTGGGCGTTGGGCGATCTTGACTTTTACCTTCTTGACTGTATCATTTACCACCCAAAGTGTCCCTAGATTACCTGTGATGGTGTCTTGGGCTCTTTCTTTTTTGCATATGCAAGGCCGCATTTGAGTCTTCTGCGGAAGAGACACTCGCTTGATAAAGAGAAAAAATACCATGCCAATTGGCTGATATCTAAATGCATCGTGTGCCATTGCTTGTTCCTGAAAATTAATGTGTGAAGTAGCCATTAGTCCTCTCTGGGTTGATCAAGATGACTAACACGAAATTCATCTGAAATGTATAGTATGTACTGTGCTATGTGGTACGATACCTTGATGTATATACCCGGGAGGATCTAGCTGACATTCTTGTTTGACTTAATCCATGATTGGCTAAAAAGGGCACAGCGTCGAGCCCATCTTGTGGAGAGCTCTCTTGCTCAAGAGGCTGATGGAGGTAGACGTTGAGGCTCAGAGTGAGCGGGTCTCCTGTCCCGTCCTTCATCCCCGAGACCAGAAGACCCCGGCTCATCTCCCGCTGATGGTATCAGTCGAGGCCAGGCCGCACGTCATCACATGTGATGATAGGAATGACGTTTCTGCTCTGGCGGTTGAGGGGACGGCATGGTCGAGTCTTGGAGAGAGGAGGACAAAAGACCGGATCAGCACGATTTCCTGCCAGAGGAATTGAGGGAAACTTTGATAGCCAGACAGTCGCATCCGAGTGAAGTCGGGGGCGTAGAAGAAGTTTTGTTCCTGGCTCTTTGGAAACTCTGATATGAAGGCCTGAAGGGTTTCCGATAAGATCGATCAGATAAGGGAAGCTCCGACGAGTGATCCATGTTCTCAGGCCCAGAACTGTCCCGCAAGGCTCTCTTTTCTGACCAATGAGATACCTTCAAAGTCTTACATAATTCTGCATTAGCTCCACTTGGATTTGGCGACTGGATGCCCCAGCACTTTGGATTTCTTGTCAGTCTCGTCTGTCCCACATCTCTTCAATACTAGCAGCGCATTCTACGCGTCGAGAGAACAATCCCAGAATCCGTTGCACCTTCCCACTACCACCACCAATAATAATACCAGAGTTTTTCGTATGAGGTCTGATTGCGAATCTTGCTTGGCACCCTTTTAAAATTCTGCCTCTGGTTATTATGAACCACGCTGGCGCCGGCACGGTGACCTGGCGCAACTCCTAAAGCTACCTCGAGCTCATCACCCACCGTGCAGTTCAGCCGCCTCGCGCACCGAGAGAAGAGCCTTGGGGCCCAGCGCCCCCTCCCACGCGCTACATCGTAGCGACAGACAGCGTTCCATGGCATTGCTGGCTGCGGCATCTCGACACTAGCAGCGACCACCATGTCGCAACTCCTTGACGATGTGGTCAAGCGCCTCACGACGTCGGACACTGGTAAGTTGGTGAGGCCGTCGCCCCCGACCTCACAGCACGTGCTGATCTTCACGATGCTGCAGAGTCCCGCGCAAAGGTCGAGGCCGCGACGACCCTGCGCGACAACCTTGACGTCTTTGTGAATGGCCCCAACTACAAGATCTTCCTGCAGAAGGTCATGCCCATCTTCATCAACACCCTTAATGGGCCGTGCATATTCCAGAGCACCTCGAATGAACAGGTAAGGCGCCCCCAACGCCGTCGCTCTTCCCCAGAACCGTGCTGAAGATTGTTTGTCTGTTTTCTCTTATTCCAGAAACTCCGAAACACCATCCTCGAGATCCTCCACCGGTTCCCCACGGCCCCGTCGCCGACCGAGCCGTTCCAAGACTACGCCCTCGAGACCGTCGAGTTGTTGATGAAGCTCGTGCGCAACGACAACGAGGAAAATGCCGTCATCTGTGTCAAGGTCATCTCTGACATCATGCGCCACCAGCCCAAGGTGGTCCAGAACAAGGTGCAGGACTTTCTGCGCCTGATCCAAGAGCTGTTCGAGCAGATGGAGCGGGTGGTCCGGGAACAGCTGGACAATGAGCCGACTCCTGCGGCCGGCGGCGGCCTGCCTTCTACACCCTCGAGCTCGCAGACCAACTTTCACCAGCACCAGAGCCCTCGGCCCCCATCACCAACGGCGACAACAACAGAGTTCGGGGTCGAACAGCCCACCGCCCGCCCGCTGCTCAAGGGCATGCAGTCTTTCAAGGTCCTGTCGGAGTGCCCAATCATCGTGGTGTCCATCTTCCAGGTCTACCGCACGACTGTTCCGACCAATGTCAAGGCCTTTGTGCCCTTGATCAAGAGCGTGCTTTGCCTGCAGGCCAAGGCCCAGGAGCAAGCACACGCCGACGCAGCTGCCAAGGGGGAGATATTTGCAGGTGTCAGCCCAGACATCAAGAACAGGGCGGCCTTCGGAGAGTTCATCACCGCACAGGTCAAGACCATGAGTTTTCTGGCCTACCTGCTCAGGCAGTACTCGCAACAGCTGACCGACTTCCTTCCCACTTTGCCGGATATCGTCGTCCGCCTGCTGAAGGACTGCCCCCGCGAGAAGTCGAGCGCGAGGAAGGAGCTGCTCGTCGCCATCCGGCACATAATCAATTTCAACTTCAGAAAGATCTTCTTGACCAAGATTGACGAGCTTTTGGATGAGAGAACACTGATCGGAGATGGGCTTACCGTCTACGAGAACATGCGGCCACTGGCGTACAGCATGCTGGCAGACCTCATTCATCACGTGCGGGACTCGCTGAACCCCGGGCAGATCAGGAAGACTGTGGAGGTCTACACGAGGAACCTCCAGGACCCTTTCCCGGGCACCAGCTTCCAGACGATGAGTGCGAAGCTGCTGCTGAACATGGCAGAGTGCATCGCCAAGATGGACAACAAGGTCGACGCCCGCCACTACCTGATCATGATCCTGAATGCCATCGGAGATAAGTTCGCGGCCATGAACCGACAATACGCCAACGCAGTCAAGCTGTCCAAGACGTACGCCAGGCAGACAAAGGAGCAGGTTCAGGACACATACCTCGCGGACAAGGACGATCCACCGGACTGGGACGATATCGACATCTTCAACGCGATGCCCATCAAGACCTCCAATCCCCGGGAGAAGGGCGCGGATCCTGTCACCGACAACAAGTTCCTGTTCAAGAATCTGATGAACGGCCTCAAGAACACCTTTTACCAGCTCAGGATCTGCAACCCTCCGCACGCTGTAGAGCAGGCGAACGCCCCTCCACACTGGGTTGACGTTGCGTATGGATTCAGTCCTGAGGAGGTGCAGGTGATCATCAAGCTTTTCCGAGAAGGCGCATACGTCTTCCGCTACTACGAGATCGGCAAGCCTTTGCACGAGTCGCAGTATCAATCGGCGGTCGAGTACATGGCTAACTTCTACATGAACTCGAGCACCAAAGAGGAGAAAGACCTCCTGGAGACCTTCGCGACGGTCTTCCACAGCATCGACCCGGCGACTTTCAACGAGGTCTTTCAACAGGAGATACCCCACCTCTACGAGATGATCTTCGACCACACTGGGCTTCTGCACATCCCTCAGTTCTTCCTTGCCAGCGAGGCAACCTCACCTAGCTTTTGTGGTATGCTGCTCAGGTTCCTGATGGAGCACATTGAGGATGTCGGATCAGTCGATGTGAAGAAGGCTTCTATCCTGTTGAGACTCTTCAAGTTGGCCTTTATGGCCGTCACTCTATTCGCTGCCCAGAACGAGCAGGTCTTGCTCCCGCACGTCGTCGACATTGTGACCAAGTCCATAGAGTATTCCACGAAAGCAGAAGAGCCGATGAACTACTTCCTGCTTCTCCGGTCGCTGTTTAGGAGCATCGGCGGTGGCAAGTTTGAGCATCTCTATAAGAAGATCCTGCCACTCCTGGAGATGCTCTTGGACGTCCTCAACAACCTGCTCAGGGCAGCCCGGAAGCCCTCAGAGCGGGATCTTTACGTGGAGCTTTGCTTAACTGTTCCAGCCAGGCTGAGCAATCTGCTGCCACACCTCAGCTTTCTGATGCGTCCTCTCGTCGTTGCCTTGCGTGCGGGTAGCGAGTTGGTGGGCCAGGGCCTGCGTACTCTCGAACTCTGCGTGGATAATTTGACAGCAGATTACCTTGATCCGATCATGGCACCGGTTATGGACGAGCTCATGACAGCGCTTTTTGATCACCTCAAACCAGCACCTTATTCGCACTTCCACGCCCACACTACACTGAGGATCCTCGGAAAACTGGGCGGACGGAATCGCAAGTACATGACGGACGCCATCCCTCTTGACTACAAACAGTTTGTCGATGATTCCTCGAGCTTCGATCTGCGGCTCATCGGCTCTAAGAAGGAGAGAGCGTTCCCTGCCAACATTGGTATCCAGCTCGCTATTTCGAAGCTGACTGAGATTCCCAAACCCACTAAGAGTGGGTCGACCAAGGAGTTTGATGGATACTACAAAGAGAAGGCCTTCCAGTTCCTCAAGGCACACCTGAAGCTGCGTATCGGCCACGACAACATGCCCGAAGACCTCCCCCGGCTGGTACGACTCCAGGTGCAGGACCTGCTGGCACGCAAGACGGATGCCGATTTCTCCATCTTCGAGACTTCTGACCGCCAACGTTCAGTGCCCAACAAGGAGGAGCAGGATAACACGCTGAAGCGGTTGATCAAAGCCATGATGTTTGCCAGTTCCCTTCCAGACTTCAAGGAAGAGGCCAATGCCTTCTTACTCAATCTGTGCCGGCATTTTGCGATCATCGAGGTGGGTAGAGCTCTCGTCGACTGCAAACGGAGTGCGAGTCCCTTCGATGTGAACGCTGGCGAGGGGCCCATGTGTCTTGATACCCGTGTCCTATGCGATGCAATCCTCGAGTCCCTGGCTTCCGAACATCCAGAGGTACGGTCAGCAGCCCAGCGCGCAACACAAGAGGTCTACAACTCCGCAGCCACCATACTTGGATCCCCCAGTCAGGTCTTCCGCTTGACGTTCTTCCACAATCTCGGGTCTGCCTTCTGTCACGGGTGCTACGAGGAGGAATGGTTCACCAAATCTGGTGGTAGCCTTGGTATCCAGATGCTTCTCACTGACGTTGACCTGGGAGATCAGTGGATCAACATGAAGCAGGCTGAGTGTCTCAAGGCACTACTTTTTGTGGTCAAGGACATGCCACAGGACCTCCCTGAAGGTACAAGGCGCTCCGCACAGGACACGCTGGATATACTTCTCGCCAGGATCACCAAGAACATCAAGAAAGAGGACTGTCTGCCGGTGCCACAGCAGAGAGGACAGCCAGCCCCTAAGCAGCCGCGGATGTCGCATATTTGCAACGTGCTCAACCAAGAGCTGTCGCACATGAACAAGCACGTCCGTGAGACTGCAAAGCGCAGTCTTGATACCATCGCAAAGGCTGCAGACGCGCAGGTCTGGGAGCTGCTGGAGCCACACAGAGACCGTCTGCTGAACCAGATCTACGCCAAACCGCTCAGAGCGCTGCCTTTCCCCGTGCAGATCGGCTACATCGACGCAGTCACATACTATATGTCTCTGAAGCCTGATTTTGTCAAGATGGACGAGAATCTTACCCGGCTGCTTATGGAGTCGCTGGCATTGGCTGAGGCGACCGATGACTCGCTGGCCACCAAGGCCGCCGAGTTCAGGACACAAAACTACATCGTGAGCCTTCGGGTAGCCTGCATCAAGATCCTGAGCACAGCCATGGACTTCGAGGACTTTATGAAGCCTGCGCAGCCGAATCAGCCGAATAAGGACCGGACAAGGATCGTGGCGACCTTCTTCAAATGCTTGTATTTGCAACAAACTCCAATCATTGACGCCGCCTACGACGCGCTGAAGACGGTCCTGTCTCAAAACAACAAGCTGCCTAAGGACCTGCTCCAGTCAGGACTTCGGCCCGTCTTGGCTAGCCTCCAGGATGCTAAGAGGCTGAGTCTTCAGGGGCTCAACAACCTTGCGCGCCTTCTCAAGCTCTTGACCTCTTACTTCAAGGTCGAGATTGGCCAACGCCTGTTGGACCACGTCAGGCAGCTCGCCGAAGCAAATGTCCTGCAACAACTTTCTTTCACATTTTTCGAGCAGCATGAGATGATGGAAGTGATAGCGGCGGTGTTCAACATATTCCACCTGCTTCCCGCGGCTGCAGAGAGCTACAAGGTGCAGGTCATTGACACGACATTGGAGCTGGAAGAGAGACTGCGGCGAACCAACCAGAGCCCCTTCCGGAAACCAGTCTATAAGTATTTGAATCGCTACTCCCAGGAGGTATGGGCTCTCCAATTGAGCAAGATCCGTGAGATCAAGTACGGCCGGTTCTTCGCCCAAGTGCTCCATGCTAGCGACAGTGGTGCGCTCCGAGAAGTCGCTACGGCAAATATTGAAAACTTGATTCAGGCCTGCAACGAGACTCCAGCAGAGGATCAGCAAGCAAAGGCCACTGCCGTGGTGAACGCAGTCAACACCATCAATGCTTTGTGTCAACACAATTCCACGGCATGGATGGCTAAGAAGGAGATTTTGGCCTGGCTGAAGCAGGTGGGCAACGACCTGGAAGAGCTACTCAAAGAGAACAAGGTACAGGGCCAGCTGCGGCTCGCTGCGCATCAGGCCGTGGAGAATGTCACCGCGATCGGGATGAAGTTCCTCGAGAAGAACCCCGAGGATCTGGACTCGCTTTTCTCCCTCATTGACTCTGTCACGGTCGGCAACCTCAGGCAGACGCAGAGTCTCTTCTCTTACATTCACGACAACATCATCTGCAATGACTCCATTGAGTACTGGAGGACCATCATCCTGCGATGCCTCGAAGTCTATGCCGGCAGGACCGCCTCTCAAAAGACTAAAGTCTTTTTGCTGCACTACATTGTCAACCCAATCGTCGCCATGGATGTGATGCGGCATTGGGACGAGCCCGAGCAGCGACCGAATCGCTTGATTGATAGAGCAGTCATTGACTCTATCAGCACGAAGATCTGGAAGGCCAGCCTTGCGGACCCGCAGGATGATCTGACGCAGCCCGGCATTGACCACACCAGGATGGAGGTGCTGCAATTATCAGCGATGCTGATCAAGTACCACAACACAATCATCCAGGATGCTCGGAAGGATATTATCAAGTTCGGTTGGACATACATCAGACTGGACGATGCGCTCAACAAACACGCAGCCTACGTCGTTCTTTGTTACTTCATTGCGAACTACGACACGCCTGCCAAGATAGTGACGCAGGTTTATCTCTCCTTGCTGAAGAACAACCAGAACGAGGGCCGCACGCTTGTAACCCAGGCATTGGAACTGATGGCACCAGTCCTGCCCAAGAGGTGCAGCCCGGTTCAGCCTGCTGATCCGCGAAATGCCATCTGGTCCGTCGGCCCGAGACGTATCCTCGCGGAAGAAGGGCAAAACGTCCAACAGATGACAAGCATCTTCCAGTTCCTGGTGCGACACCCGGACCTCTTCTATGAGACCCGCGACAAGTTCGCCGTCCTCGTCATACAATGTCTCCGGAAGGTAGCCAATCCCCCGAACCCGTCTTTCGAGAGCAGGCGCCTTGCTCTCAACATGATGTGGCTCATCTGGGAATGGGAGAAGCGACGCGTCACGGGCAAGGAGGCAGATTCGTCAAGCACGGCCTCAATGTCACCAGCTAGCAAGAAGCGAAAACTCGACGAGATGGCGAACCCCTCCCCGCCGACTGCCCGACAGACTGCCACTGGGGAGAAGGCCGAGTATCAGATTCCCGCACCAGTCCGCCAAAAGATGGTCAAGTACCTGGTGGAGTTCATCGCTCAGCTGAATGAGCGGTATCCTCTTCCTTCCAGCAAGGCTCAGGAAGGGCTGCAGCCTGGTCACCCGATGTCTCCCGATCTCAACAAGAAGGCCATGACGCTCTTGTACAATCTGTTACTCCCTGAGTACTGGGCTGACCTCGACGTGGACCTCTTCCCAAATGTCACGGATGTTGTCCTCGCCAGCGACAAGACGACTCAGATCTTGAATGCCGACCCGGATAACAAGGACCGATACGACGAGAAGTTCATCACGAACATCATCAACACGCTACAAGTCGTGCGCATCATCGTGAATTCGAAGTCGGACGAGTGGATCTTGAAGAATGTGGTCCAGATTCAGAAGATTCTCGAGAAGTGTCTCAAGTCCGAAAATCCTGAGCTTCAGGACTGCCTGCACACGGCAGACCCCGAGTTTGATGATGGACGAGACATACGAGCCACGATTAAGCGAGTCCTAGACGCTGTGCCCTCCACGGCGGAGGACGTGATGATTGAAGATGCTGATGCCGAAGGAGAGCCTGAAGCGCCAAATTCCGAATTCATCACGTTCTTGTCCAACCTTGCGACTGAGACGATGGCATCATCCAATTACGTGTCTGGCATCAACATCTTGTGGTCGTTGGGCAATTGCCGACCATCGACGATTGATGCTCACATCCCCGCCATCATGAAGTCGCTGCAATCGAAACTGGCGCGCGATCATGTCTCTCACTACACGGCTCTCAGCCAAGAGGCAAACATGTCTGTTCGTCCTGCTGATCAGAATGCGCCTGTCAAGATGGAAGACTACGATCTTGAGATACAGACAGGGCTCATGCTCAAGGCCATCGATGTCACAGCCAAGCGAATGGAGAAGCTCGGAGATAACAGGAGGCCCTTCCTCAGCGTTCTGGCCACACTTGTCGAGAAGTCCCTACACATCCCCCTCTGCGAGAAGATCCTGGAGATGGTCGAGAGCTGGATCTTCCGCTCAGAGGGGACGTGGCCCACGCTCAAGGAGAAGACAGCCGTGCTTCACAAGATGCTCACCTTCGAGCACCGCACCGACCCAAAAATGCTCACCAAATACCTGGATCTCGTCCTCCGCATCTATGAGGATCTGAAAATCACTAGGACTGAACTCACGGTGCGCATGGAGCATGCCTTCCTGATTGGTACTCGTGCGCAGGACGTTAGCATGAGGAATCGCTTCATGGCCCTCCTGGACAAGAGCCTGTCCAAGACAGCCAGCGCCCGCCTGCTCTACGTCATCAACACTCAGAACTGGGACACATTGGGAGAGACTTTCTGGCTTGCGCAGGCCTCGCAGCTGCTTCTCGGGTCTGTCGAGACCAACGGAATCGTCCATTTGCACCAAGACGACTTCCGGACCTTGTCAGCGTCGCGGCTCTTTGGAAACTACGCGAAGGACTCCAGGCAGCCAACACTGATGGCAGACGACAAGTATGATACTTTTATGTCTAACCACCGCCGTTTCGTGTCTGAGCTCGCAGACGTCAGAGTCCGCGACATCATCGACCCGCTGACTCAACTTCAACACATCGACTCGTACCTGGCCAAGGAGCTCTGGGAGACACTGTTCCCGATGTACTGGTCCGCGACCATCAAGGAGGAGCGCGAGGAGTTGAAGCGTGGCCTGGTGCTCTTGTTGACAAAGGACTACCACCAGCGACAGCTTGACAAGAGGCCAAATGTGATCCAGGCCCTGCTGAAGGGTGCTGCCAAGGCGACACCTGAATGCAGAATCCCAGCTCACGTTATGAAGTATGCGGCCCAGACCTTCGATGCGTGGTACACGGCCCTTGTCCAGCTCGAGGACGTTGCGGTCAACCAAGAGGCATCTGACAGCGACAAAGTCAGGGAGAGCAACCTGAACGCCCTGGTCGAACTTTACTCCAACCTCAAGGAGGACGACTTCTTCTACGGCACATGGCGTCGGAGGTGCGATTTCATCGAGACAAACAGCGCTTTGTCGTACGAGCAAAACGGCATGTGGGACAAGGCCCAGGAGATGTACGAGTCTGCACAGGTGAAGGCGAGAACAGGTGCTCTCCCTTTCTCCCAGGCCGAGTACACGCTGTGGGAGGATCACTGGGTCCTGTGTGCACAGAAACTCCAGCAGTGGGACATACTTCAGGATTTCTCCAAGCACGAACACATCCAGGACCTGCTCTTGGAGTGTGCCTGGCGCAACCAAGATATGTGGTCATCGGCAGAAAACAAGGAGCACATCGAGGGCATGATCAAGGGGCTCATGGATGCCCCCACTCCTCGCCGAGCGTTCTTCCAGGCTTTTATGACTCTGCGCAAGTTCCACGATGGCACAGAGTCCCAGCAGGACTTTCAGCGATGTGTCGACGAGGCTATCCAGCTATCGATCCGGAAGTGGCACCAGCTGCCAAAGCAGACGACCCACGCCCATGTGCCGCTGTTACAGAACTTCCAACAGCTGGTGGAGCTGCACGATGCGAGCGTCATCTGCGCCAGCCTCGCAATCACCAACCAGCAGAACCTGGATGTCAAGTCAAGCGAGCTCAAATTGCTGCTGAGTGGGTGGCGCGAGCGCTTGCCCAACGTCTGGGACGATATCACTGCCTGGCAAGACCTGGTGAACTGGCGTCAGCACATCTTTGGACTTATTAACTCAAAGTACCTCACACTGCTGCCGCAGCAGGGCCAGAATGCTAGCGGCTCGTCATTCGCCTACCGCGGGTATCATGAAACTGCCTGGATCATTAATCGTTTCGCGCATGTGGCCCGCAAGCATGACCTTGCCGATGTCTGCATCAACCAGCTTGGACGAATCTACACTCTCCCGAATATAGAGATTCAGGAAGCCTTCCTCAAGCTTAGAGAGCAAGCGAAGTGTCACTATCAGAACCCCAAAGAGCTCACCAGCGGGCTGGAGGTCATCAACAACACAAACCTCAACTACTTTAGCCCCGTCCAGAAGGCCGAGTTCTACACGCTCAAGGGCATGTTCCTCGAGAAGCTGAAACAGAAGGAGGACGCAGACAATGCGTTCGGCACCGCCTTGTTCTTCGATATCTCAGCTGCCAAGGCGTGGGCTGAATGGGGTTACTTCAATGACCGCAAATACAAGGATGATGCGACCGATCTGAACGCTGCTCGGCAGGCGCTTACGTGTTACTTGCAGGCGGCGGGAGGCTACAAGAACGCAAAGTCGCGAAAACTCATCGCCAGGATTCTATGGCTGCTGAGCATGGACGATGCCAACGGACAGATCTCGGCCGGGTTCGACGATTTTAAGGGAGACACGCCGACGTGGTACTGGATCACGTTCATCCCCCAGCTGCTGACCGGGCTCAGTCACAAGGAAGCAACTCGTGTGCATTCGATCCTCATCAAGATAGCGAGATCCTACCCTCAGGCCCTCTATTTCCAGCTGCGGACCAACAGGGAGGACATGCAGGTTATCAAGAAGAACCACGAGGCCAAGAAGGCCAAGGTAGCGCAAGCGGCAGCAAGTAAGGCCAGCGCCTCTCCGACGCAACAGAAGCAAGACGCGAACGGGGGCCCCATACAGGAGGCTACCTCGGTATCTCGACCTACCACAGCCAACGGAGAGCCCAACAGCGCGAAGCCCGAGGGCGGAGATACCAATAGTACAGCACCAACTCCTGCCACATCGACGGCGCCGACGGCGCCGAATGGCGCTACCCCTGCTCCAGACAACCAGCCAGCAGCAGCAACAACAGCAGCAGCAACAGCTGCAGCTGCAGCTGCAGCTACTGCTGCTGCTCCAGAAGCAGGCCAGAAGAAGTTCCCGTGGGAGCTGACCGAAGAGATCATGTCCCAGCTCAAGACGGCCTTCCCCCTTCTGGCACTGTCGATGGAGACCATGGTCGACCAGATCTCCAAACATTTCAAGTGCCCGCCTGATGAGGATGCGTATCGGTTGATCGTTGCGCTGCTCAACGACGGCCTAGCGTACGTGAGCCGCGCGCCGACATCATACGCCAAGGGAACGAAGCTGCCACAAGCGACAGAGACAAACATCACCAGATTCGCCGAGACGATCCTGCCCGCCCACATCCGCAAGACGTTCGAGGCCGACTTTGTAGTGGTGAAGCCCACAATGTACGAGTACATCCACAAGTTGCGCAAGTGGCGGGACAAGTTCGAGGAGAAGCTGGACCGAAGGAATTCCCACATGTCCCTGGAGAACTACACGCCCTTCCTGAACGAGTTCAAGTATCAAAAGTTTGACGAAGTCGAGGTTCCCGGCCAGTATCTCCAGCTGAAGGACAAGAACCAAGATTTTATCCGCATCGAGCGCTTCATCCCCACTGTCGATCTTGTGCGCACCATCGGGTCATCTCACCGCCGCCTGAAGATCCGTGGTCACGACGGCAGTATCCATCCCTTCGCGGTGCAACACCCTGCGGCGCGGCATTGCCGAAGAGAAGAGAGGATCATCCAGCTGTTCCGGCAGCTGAACCAGCGCTTGAGCCGCAAGAAGGAGAGCCGTCGTCGCGACCTGCAGTTCACGCTGCCGCTGATGGTACCACTTGCGCCTCATATCAGGATCGTGCAAGAGGATACGTCCTACATCACTCTGCAAGGTGTGTTTGAGGATCACTGCCGGCGCAACAATCTGTCCAAGGACGAACCCGTACTCTTCATCATGGACAAGCTTCGCGCGCTGGGCGAGTCCAACAAAGTGAGTTCTTTTCCTGCTATCAATTCTACGGGGATCATCACCCCTAACCTTGTGCAGCAGAAATCGGGCGAGCAAAGTGCCAGCGCGCGATTGGAGATCCTCAACGCGATCCAGGACACGTGGGTGCCTCGGACGGTCGCCCTGGACTTCTTCCAGAGGACCTACGACGACTATGCGGACTTCTGGCTGTTCAAGCGGCGATTCTCGTACCAGATGGCGGCGCTCACGTTCATGACGTACGTGCTCTACATCGACAAGCGATACCCGCAGAAGCTTCACATCGCACGGGGCAGCGGCAACATCTGGAGCTCAGAGCTGCTGTCCTTTATGACGGGCCAGCGGCCCTTCTTTGGTGCTCTCGAGCACGTACCCTTCCGGCTCACGCCCAACCTGCAGACCCTTATGGGCCCGCTGGCGACAGAAGGCTTGTTCAGCTGCTCTATTATGGCAATCGCGCGGTGCCTGACGGAGCCCGAGTTCGAGCTGGAGCATGCGCTCACGCTGTTCGTGAGGGACGAGGTCATGTACTGGTTCACGAGCAGCCACAGGCTGATCCACATCAGCGAGGGCCAGCTGCGCGACACGGTGCAGACGAACTGCGACCTCATCGTCAAGAGGGCGATGTCACTGGCCACGACGGACCCCGAGGCCAAGGTGCCGGCCAATCAGACGGTGATCGATCTCATCAGCAAGGCTGTGAACCCTATCAGCCTGGCTATGATGGATGCGCTGTGGCAAGCTTATCTTTAAGGGGTTTCACAGGACGGAGGGTCTGCACTCATTGGTGGCGCAGGTTTTGCCTTGTTTTTTCTTTCTTTCTTTCTTTCTTTCTTCTTCTTCCTTTTTGGTTTCTATCTCTGTCTGTTTACTCTCTCTCACACACACACACTCTCTCTCTCATGTGAAGAGTGGCTGGGAGGCGTGCATGATTCCCGGTGTTGGTGCTGGATTGACAAAATGGTGGTCTCTCTTGTCTATTTTGAAGGATGTCTCCAAGGAGAAAATTGCAGGCGTTATTACTCTAGCGAGGAGGGAACGAGGACTGGCTTCAAGAGCAGCCAGTCTCTCCATGATAGTTCTTGTAGAAGGAAATGATGGTACGCTATTCGTCAATTTCCTCATGCATACTTTGCTCTGCTTGCATCAGGCTGTTGTTCCGATACTCGACGACGTGTTTAGCGGAGCATCCGCAGACCCTTGCTCGCTCTTCCTTCAGCTCAACCCCGCAGCTGAGAGAGCGGTGGGCTCGGCTTGTAAGCCTGCGTAGTGCCGCGTATGTACGTCCCGACAACGCAACCTCATAAATCCCCGAGGTGAGTCGCTCGCCCTAGGACACCGGTCTGGCCGAGGCTATTCGCTTCGTTACTTATCCTACTCACCCTCCTCCTCTTCTTTCTTTCCTGTTTCTCACTCATTGCCTCGGTAAATAGGACTGTAGTTCTTGTCTACTCGCTCACTCACTCACTCACTCTTCATGATTTATGATCACAAGAAAGAAAAAAGCATAAGATCCCTTCGAGAGATTTGCTACTCTGCTCGCGGACAAGATGGACGGTCAGGTGGCGGTGCCACGGAAGCTCTGGGAGCATGCTGATCCGAAGAGCACACAGATGTGGCAGTTCATGCAAGAAGTGAACAGGAAGAGCGGTCGGGATCTGAAGGTGCGTGGAACAAGGTCTCTCTCTCTCTCTCTCTCTTCCTCTTGTATCAGAAATATTCATTACTATCATCACTGCTCACATACCGACGACAATTGGCCAACGCCATCGCCACTGACTGACTGACTTCCATGCTTGTGTAATTAGACCTTTCGCCAACTCTACGACTACTCTGTAGGACCCGACCGCGCCGAGTTCTGGGCCCACCTCTTCAGCTACAGCAACTTCATCCACTCTGGCAGCTACAAGCGCGTGGTCGACGAGTCGGCGACCATCGACACGGTGCCGCGGTGGTTCGAGGGTGTGCACCTCAATTTTGCCGAGAACGTGCTGTACACACGCCCCTCACCATCCACCGCCTCCTTTTCTACCAGCACTGCCGGCGCCACGACAGCACGCTACACAGTGCACAAGGAGGACGAAAAGATAGCCGTCACCGAGGTGCGCGAGGGCGGGTCCGAGGTGCGGGAGTGCTCCTGGGGCGAGCTGCGGTCTCGGTCGGCGGCGCTGGCGGCGGTCATGTGGCACACGAAGGGGGTGCGGAGGGGGGACCGCGTGGTGGTTGTTGCGGCCAACAGTATTGAGACCTTTGTGGTGTGGCTGGCGACGAACTGGCTCGGCGCCATCTTCTCGAGCAGCTCGACGGATATGGGGGTCAAGGGGATCCTGCAGAGGAGTGTGCAGCTGAATCCAAAGGTGCGTACTTACAGTAGCAAATGTGTGTGTACTTCTGGCTGACATGAGATCCGATATGTCTTTTTTTCCTTTTTTTTTTTCTTTCAATTAGTTGGTTTTTATGGATGATGCGGCAGTCTACAACGGCAAGACTGTCGACCTGCGCCAAAAGATGAAAGACATCGTCGCAGGCCTGGACGAGTGTGACGCCTTCACCTCGCTCATCTCCATCCCGCGCTGGGCCCACGCACCACGAGACATCTCCTCGGTGCCCAGAGCAGAAACCCTCGCAGCCTTATTATCCAGCACAGCCAAGCCGGCCCCAGACTTTGTCCATATCGCCTTCCACGAGCCCTCAATCATCTGCTTCTCGTCCGGCACAACGGGCCTGCCCAAGGCTATCACACACAGCGTGGGCGGGTTAATGCTCAGCTACTTCAAGGAGGGCCGTCTGCACGAGGATCTAGGTCCCGAGACCGTGGGCCTGCAGTACACCACGACGGGGTGGATCATGTACCTCGCCAACGCGGGCCTCCTGCTCTTCGGGTCCAGGAGTGTTTTTTATGACGGCAGCCCCTTTGTGCCCGACGCAAGGGTGCTCATCGACATCCTGGCAAGACAGGGCGTCACCAAGTTCGGCACCAGCCCGCGGTGGATGTTGGAGCTGGCCAAGAACGGCTTGTCGCCGCGGGACATGGTCGATCTGTCGCGGCTCAAGGTCGTGACGTGCACGGGGATGGTGCTGAGCGAGCAGCTGTTCGAGTGGTTCTACGACAAGGGCTTCCCGCCCTCGGTGCAGCTGGGCAATATCTCAGGCGGGACAGACATCGCGGGCTGTTTTGGCATCATGAACCCTCTCGAGCCGCTGTTTGTGGGCGGCACCATGGGCCCCTGCCTGGGCACCGACGCGAGGATCTTTGACGCCACGCTGCCGGATGGAGACCCCGGAAAGGAGGTCGCCCACGGCACACCTGGTGAGCTCGTGGCGGTACAGCCGTTCCCCAACGTGCCGTGCTGCTTCTGGAACGACAAGACGCCCGCCGCGACGCCCGGGTCCAAGTACCACGGCGCCTACTTCAAACGCTTCCGAGGAGCGTGGGCGCAGGGCGATTTCTGCGTCGTGCACCCTCGCACGGGCCAGATTACGTTCCTGGGCAGGGCGGATGGTGTGCTGAACCCGTCTGGCGTGAGGTTCGGCAGCGCGGAGATGTACGGTGTGATCGAGCGGCGGTTTGCGGACCGTGTGCTGGACTCGCTTTGTGTGGGGCAGAGGAGGCCGCAGGACCAGGACGAGAGTGTCATGTTGTTTTTGTTGATGAAGCCTGGGCATCGGTTCCAGAGGGGGCTGGTGGAGGAGATCAAGGAGGCGGTCCGGAGGGATTTGTCCAAGAGGCATGTTCCCAAATATGTGTTTGAGACCAAGGAGATACCGGTCAGTGCCTTTTTTCCCTTTTTTTCTTTTCTCTCTCTCTCTCTCTCTCTCTCTCTCTCTCTCTGTCTCTCTCGGAATAAAGGAAAGGATTACTTTGGACTGACAGAATCGATACGACTTTGTTGTCAACAGATGACGATCAATATGAAAAAGGTCGAGCTGCCAGTCAAGCAAATCGTCTCGGGCCACAAGATCACCCCAAGCGGGACGCTGGCCAACCCACAGAGTCTGGAGTACTATTACCAGTTTGCCAAGGTGGAGGAGCTGATCGGGCCCAAGGAAAAGCTCTGATTGGTGCAAGACATTTAGACATGGCTTATACATCTATACAGAAGATCTTCTCTTTCTGTCTACTCTCTCAAATCCTAGAAAATACAGTAGAATTTGAGGCGCTATGTCGAAGAGCAGAGAAGGAACCAGGGCAGTCAAATTCCACATTCCGTCCGAACACATGCCCACAGCAATGCAAAAATGGAGGGACAGCGGCACGCCTCGTGTACAGTGGGTCAGCGTAGCAGTGAGAGGTTTCCTGGATGTGGACTGGTGGAAGGGCTGAGCTCTGCAAGATGTGACGGGTCAATCGCTATTTCATACATTACAGCAGGTCGGAGTTAATTACTGTTCTCCGAGTACAATACGTCCCTCCAGGATCTCATGCAATACCATATACACAACAGTATTATTATATTTGGATGGCCAGAAGCGCAGTCTGGATCTCGAGGGAGGAAGCAAAGCAGGACCAAGGTCGGAGATTGTCCACACGGCAATGAACCTTGTAAACAACCTTGTGCGTGTTCGTGGAGAACGTATGGGACGCCACTCCCGCCCCCCTCTCTCTCCCCACAAGCATAGTGCCGGCACCATTGATGAGGGACTTTTAAGCACACTGAAGGGGAGGCAGCGGAAGGAGAAACCCCAAAGGGAGAGATCAAATCTTAAGGGCTCAATTGGGAAGGGGAGGGGGGGGTGTGAATCTCCAGATCTTTTGCCCCCTCCTTGGCACTCTTGGCAGGGTACGGTCCGCTATATCCGAGGTGTGACCCGATCTGCGGACATCGTAGCTCATACAGTAGCATAGTACCGTAGCATTATAGCATAAATGACCTGAGGATTTTCCCCCTCAGGCTCTCGCCACCGGGAGAAAAAAGAAAAAGAAGAGCAGCAAAAACAAGAAAGAAAAAAGATCTGGGGGGGCGGGGGGGGAAGAGAGCTCACCCTTCCATCTGCCGATGATCTCCGTGTAGTTTCTTCAGAGGCTTCTTAAGGATCAGAGTACGCGGCCCCCCTTAAACCCAAGGTCCTTCATTTGTTTACCATACACGCCATAGTAGAATGTTTCCGATTGTTTTTCATTTGTTTGGTACAATCGGGTGGCGAGATGGGATGGCGCATGCCTGGGATTTCTTGCATGCTTTTCATTACTTACTTATTATACCCCTGTGCATATTATGTATGTAGATTTGTGCTGTACTTATGAGATGTTGTTACCCTATCATGTGCTCTTAGGTATAGACGATCATCTTGACTGGACTTTATATATATGTATATATATATATATATATACATACTATACAGTAGATGAAGTGGCCTATCAAAGTAAGCGCTACACGATTGGATGTGTTATGGCCTGCTGGAAAGAAAGTGAATGGATGCCAAATCTCTAGGAAGAAACAAGAAAGAAGGATTACGTAGTACCATGTAGGAATGATGTTTTCTTGCTGCTCTAACCGTAGTCAGAAAGAAGAAACCGTTGGCATCCGCGGGCACTTTACTCTAACTTGCTAAAGCCGGTGGAGAGACAAAGCGGGACCCAGCCGAGCAAGCTCGCAGATAGGTTCGGTTTTTATTTTTCTTGTTGCTTGCTACACACCTACCCTACATAGCAGTAGACTTGACCATAGTAGTCACTCTATTCCTCACAGAGGTGTACGTACGCTGCCCCTGCCCCCGACCCGTCACCGCTACCAAGGGATGGAAGGGTGGGCCGCCCGGATATGAACAGGGGCAGTGGGACCTCGATAAGTGTAGAAGAGAGTGTCAAGCCTAGGAGGCGAGAAGGGAAGAGAATGCGACGTCGTCCTTTTTTTTTTTTTTCCCTGTCTTTATTTGTTTGACAGGCGTCATTGTAGACGGAAAAAAGGAATGAGCTTACGCGTAAGCCTGTATGCAGGTTCCACCGGAGTGTGTTTCCTTTCTCATGGGTTCCAAATTCCGGAAGAAAAGAGGAGAAGCCATGTTTGTATATGGTCAAGTTTAGAATAAATAAATGAAAAAGTAACAAAAGACGTCAATAATACATGTATATAAATCGACCGGCCTATTTGTCTGCTGCCCTTTGAAAACTATTCTCACTGACTGACCGAAGTACAACACTCAATCTGGGTATCCAGACCCAAGATAGTCACTCTTTCTATTTTACCCCTTTCCCCTCGTTCACACACACACACACACACACACACACACACACACAAGATGCGGTCCTCTACTATGGCTGCCAGCGCCTCGGCGCTCCTGCTGCCGGCTGTACAGGCTGCCCTGTATGACCAGGTGATCCAGACCGTCAACGGACCGGTCCAGGGCTACCCAGCCTTCAACAGCAGCCCAGCCAACATGACGCTGACACACTGGAAGGACGTGACGGTCTGGAAGGGCATCCCCTTTGGCGCGGACACGGCGTACGAGAACCGCTTCAAGCCGCCTCAGCCCGTGACACCCTGGAACACAACGCTGGACGCAAAGGACTTTGGCGACTCGTGCCTGTCCTCGGGCACCACGTATGCCAACACCAGCGAGAACTGCCTCAACCTCAACGTCTGGAGTGCCGCCAACTCGACCGACGACAAGCTGCCCGTGGTCATGTGGAGCTATCCCGCAGGCGGCTCCAACGCCGACCCCCGCTTCGACGGAGGCGGTATGGCGGACGCGGGTGTCGTCTTTGTCAACTACAACTACCGCGACGGCGTGACGGGCTGGATCGTCACCCCTGAGCTCTCCGAGGAGAGATATGCCTCCGTGGGCGTCAACTCCTCGGGTAACTGGGCCATGCTGGACCAGTTCGGCGCCCTGCAGTGGATCCGCGACAACATCGCCGCCTTTGGAGGCGACCCAGACCATATCACCGTCATGGGCCAGTCTGCTGGTTCTGCGGCGACCTACCACATCCTCAACAGCGAGCTGACCCAGGGCCAGATCGTGGGCGCCATCATCCAGTCCGGTGTCCGTGACCCTCATGACCCCCTGGCCAGCTCCCTCGCAGAGGGCTACCAGACCCTGGAGGTGACCCAGGAGTACTCCCTCAACTGGATGGCCTCGGTCAACTGCTCCGACATCGCCTGCCTCCGCGCCCTCTCGTCCGAGGACCTCGACGTCGCCTCCCAGCCCGGCAGCACCAGCACCACCTTCAAGGCCACGCTGGACTACTACGCCATCCCCGACACCTACCTCAACACCCTCAAGTACGGCATCGCCAACAACGTGCCCGTCCTGACGGGCAACACCAGGGACGAGAGCGGCTCCAGCTACGGCCTGAGCATCACCCTCGACGAGTACCTCGACGACCTCAACTCGACCTACTCGGGCGAGTACGTGGACAAGTTCTTCGCCGCCTACCCTGCCAACGACTCGGCCACCGCCTCTGCTGCCGAGAACGCCCAGTACACGGACCGCTCCAAGGTCGGCACCAACTTCTGGGCCTCGCTGTTTGAGGCCAACGAGACCAACAAGGTCTACACCTATGTCTGGGACCACACCCCCCCCGGGAACTCGGCCGGCGCCTCGCACATGAGCGAGATCCAGTACACCCAGAACAACCTCTACTACAAGCAGTGGGACTGGGAGGCCGAGGACTACGAGATTGCTGATATCATGAACGCCTACTGGGTCAACTTCATCAAGACGGGCAACCCCAACGGTGATGGGCTTGCCCAGTGGGATCCCGTCGACGGGTCCTCCAATGTGACCCAGGAGCTGGGTGACGGCTTTGGGCCCATGCCTATTGCTGATGATGAGAAGATTGCCCTGTTCACAGAGTGGTTCGCCTCGCTGTCTTCGCTGTAAAAAAATAAAAATAAAAATAAAAATTTGGGGGATGATGGCTGGGCAGGCTTTTGTTTTTGAGACATTCTGGTGGAATATATATATATATAGTCATTCTCTAAAGATTGTACATAGTTATAGGAATTGTGATGACGCTTTCCACGACATTCTATACTTTGATTTGGGATGCTTGATATTCACTGTGATTGTGAGAGCTTACCAAGGTGTTTGCCTGGAGGTGAGTGTCCAGAGCAAGGGTTCGATTTCTGACTAGTCCTATATCTATTAATTCATCTTTGTGTGCTTGGCCAACGGATCCTAACATACTTTGAGTTTATACTCTTAGACGTTACACAAGCCAATGAGGAGATAGCGCCGAGAATATTGCTGAAGGTTAAATGTGTGAGTCCGACCGTCTACGCAGCTATATAGGCCACAGCCATTTCCAGTCAGCTGGGAGTGGTCACTCCTTTTAGCTGTCGCATATTAAAACCAATTGCAGTTCAGGCTAGCTACAGGGAATGAGAAGGCCTGAAGGATTCTTGCTTCAGATATTTGACCAAATAACTAAGATAAACAGAGAAAGAAGCAAGAACACCCCTATCTGACTGCCCAGCTCTCATCTTTTGGGATCATGATTGGTTGAGACATTCAATAGAGCCTAAAATATAATTTTAGGGTTTTGACGTTATACAAGTTCAATTTGATGGTTGTTGATTTATATAAATGCGGGTCAGATGACGGGTAAGCCATTGTGCTTCTTTTATGATTTTTTTTCAATCTATTTTATATAAAAAACGATTTCTCCTGTTTAGAGTATAAACCAAATTGGCAGCGCTGACAG
The DNA here is from genome assembly GCA_014849955.1 of Cryphonectria carpinicola. Taxonomy (NCBI): domain Eukaryota; kingdom Fungi; phylum Ascomycota; class Sordariomycetes; order Diaporthales; family Cryphonectriaceae; genus Cryphonectria; species Cryphonectria carpinicola. The sequence continues at coordinate 25,311 of JACWRQ010000217.1, read as the reverse complement.
GCCAATATATAGATATATATATATGGTTTCATTGCAGAGATGACGATGTACGAGGCCTCAAAACGTGATCTTCCTCAACGGATTTTAACGACTTCTTTCATATATAGAGAAAACGGAACATATATCTGATAAGAAATAATCAAGTCAGCCTTGGACATGAGTTCTTCAAGGAAATCCTGACATCAGAAACTGTCAATTGAAAAAAGGAGCACAAGACATCATAAACAGGAAAAGAATCTGTGTGGCCAAACTTAAAACCCTGGAAAGAAAAAGTGAGACACTTTACATAAGAGAGACTGCGTTCCTGATGATGACGTCTACTTCTTTTACATGGTTTTTCTTTCTTTCTTCTTGATTTGGTTTGGCCTTGTAATAAGCTAATAAACCACTTCAGTCCAAGAACAGACAAGAAATTCTAAAAACAGTTGTCCTTGGCGCACAACTCCATACGTACGACTCAGGATCGATGACTTCACATTCTCCAGTTAAAAAGGGGAAAAAAGAAAGCTCCGCAACAGCCGGGCTCTACCAACGTTTGACATCCCGTTTCTGTCAACTATGGATCCCTCTGTACTAGTAGGACGGAGAGGGGGGGAGATGGAGGAAGAAAGAAGAAGAAGAAAAAAATTAATCGAGATGGCGCGTGGCCTTGATAGTCGAGAGCAGCCAACTTGGCGGCCAGAGGCTGACGTCGCTCTCTCATGTCGCTTTCATAAACCAGCTTTCATGAAAGCCTTCTGCTGCTTCATCTGATTAAAACAATTGGTTCCTACAGTTCTACAATCAGGACTGTATGCCCTCTTGAGACGGCCACCAACTTAAAAAGAGAGCTGAGAAGCGCAACCTGGGCTGTTGAACGATGGCCGACCATGACGTCGAGAAGCAAGACCACATCGGATATGGTCCGTCTCTAGGGCCAGGTAATTATTTGGTCAAGATGGATCTTGTCTTTTTTGTCTTCTCTCTCTTTCTTCAAGACTCGGCTGCTGACTGACTGACTTGACTGACTGATTTACTTTCAACCATGCCAGCAGATCAGCCTCTTCAGTCCGTATGGTCAGAGGACAGCACAACCAGACCAACAACAGCAGAAAGTGCAGGCGGGACGAGGACAACGACGGCAGCGCGACCACAGCGAGACCGCCAGGCAGAGGGCGTGCTGGGCGCAGAGAAGGTCACTGAGGATGGCAAGATCATCCACGGCTGGAACGGCCCAGACGACCCTGACAACCCGTTCAACTGGCCCTCCTGGTACAAATGGGTGCTCACCGTGACCATCTGTTTTGTGTCGATCCTGACGGGGCTCCCGGCGGGGAGCTATGGGGCCGGGTCGTCGTACATCAGCAGCCAGTTTGCTGTGCTGAACAGCCCGTTTGACAATACCATCTGGGCGACGGTCTCGTGGAACATGGGTGCTGCATTGTGGCCACTGATCTTTGTTCCCTTGACAGAATCCAAGGGCAGGATGCCTGGGTATGTATATGAAGGGAAATATTCTCCTAATTTTCCACTTTTGGATGCCAATCTTTGGTTTCATCGGCAGACCTGACACTGACTGTTCATCTCAAGGTACTTTGGAGCCTATATCATCTTTGTGGCCTATCTCTTTGGCTCTGCTTTTGCACAAAACTATGCGACGATTGTTGTGACTCGTTTCGTACGTTGCCAGGAACCCTTATCCTTTGTTCAATTCAATTCACCCATTGCTTCTTCTTAATTGAATCTTCTGCTAACACCATAGCCATCCTGTTGAATAGTTTGGAGGTGGTGCCTCATCCGTCAGCATCAACATCGTCGGCGGCAGCATCGCAGACGTATGGAAAGGAGACAAGGCCCGCTCGCTGCCAATGTCCCTCTTCGGCTTCACCTCGGTGGCGGGAATCGCACTGGGACCGTTTGTCGGCAGCGTCATTGTCCAGATCCCAAAGACAGACCCGTGGCGGTGGATCTTCTACATCCAGATCATCTACAACGCCGGGCTGATCCCCCTCTTCTGGTTCATCCTGCGTGAGACGCGAGGCGACGTGATCCTCGCCCGCCGCGCCAAGAAGCTGCGAAAACAGACGGGCAAGCCAATCTACGCCGAGAGCGAGCTGTCTAGGGACTCGGTCCTGCAACAGCTCAGAATCTCCTTCTACCGCCCCTCCAGGATGCTCACGACCGAGCCCGTGGTCATCTTCTTCACGCTGTGGGTGTCCTTCGCCTGGGGCGTGCTGTTCCTCTTCTTCAGCTCTGTCGTGCAGACCTTTGAGGACGCCTACGGCTTCGACACGCTGCAGACGGGCCTGGTCCAGCTGGCCATCAGCGCCGGGGCCGTCATCGCCACGCTCATCAACCCAATCCAGGACTGGGCCTATCTCCGGTCGAGCCGTCGCAACAAGGAGAGGCCTGGGAAACCCATCCCCGAGGCCAGGCTGTACTTTTCCGTGCCGGGCTCGCTGCTCTTCGCCGCCGGTCTGTTCTGGTACGGCTGGACGTGCCGCGGCAGTGTGCACTGGATCGTGCCGACGTGCGGCATCGCCTGCGTGGGCGTCGGCATCTACAGCATCTACCTGGGCGTCGTCAACTACCTGACCGACGCCTACGAGAAATACGCCGCCTCGGCACTCTCCGCTGCCAGCCTGGGCCGGAATACCTTTGGGGCTTTCTTGCCCTTGGCCGCACAACCTCTGTTCGCCAACCTCGGGTTTGGCTGGGCCGGCTCGCTGCTGGGCTTTGTCGGGGTCGCCATGAGTGTGATCCCTGTGGTCTTGTTGTTCAAGGGGCCTGCCATCAGGGCGCGCAGTCCGTTTATGAGCGAGTCGAGTTATGATGAGGAGGAGAGGAATGTTCGGCGGGCGAGTCTTCACTCACGGGTGTCCTCAACGGTGAGTTAGAAGAGAGACACTTGTGATTTTCAAAAGTAATTCCTTTTCTAACTTTTACACTAGGCCTAGGTTTTGTTTTCTCTACTTTCTTATTAATTCCTATATCAATGAAGAAATATGCAAGTGCTTAATTTATACAATCATTCATGGACTTTAGCCTAATGGTCACACAGACATAGAAGAGTACAATCATATTTCTCTCTGGTCAGATGCATGCAAAAGTGAGAACTGACTGTGATGGATGTTGTTATTTGGTAACATTAAAGGACCAAGATGGCAACTCTGAAGACCTGTATTCCTTCCTTTTTCTTTATGGTCACTGTTTACGTTGATGACTGATGTAGAAAATAAGTTAAGAAGTGATTATCTGCACAATCTTGCCATCCATCTTTTCATACTTTCCGGTTAATCAAGTTAAGTAATTATTGATTTACAGTCTTGCTTTTCTCTACAAAGAACACAACTTCACTCTACACACAGCTGTGGCTCATTCCTAGTATGACTTTTTTACTACAGTCCAGCAAACGAACAAGGCGAACCTAACAAACTAAACCACACCGAACGGTGAAGTAGAAAAAGAAAAGACAGGTTCCCTTGTGACCCCCACCCGAAACGCATCCCGCGGACCACGGCCGGTCTCGACATCTGCCGCGCAAGTGGGACTCCCCCCCCCCCCCAAACTGAATGCACGCCAGCCTTAGGTCCAAGTCCCAGGTCTATGCCCAGCCCAGCCCAGCCTCCTCTCGCATAGAGTAAAAAGAGGGAATGAGCCACACAGCAGCATGTGTCCCCTCAAAAAGCGTGATTCGACCGAGGGAGACGTTTTCCATTGCAACTATGTACCTCGGACTACCTTACACTGCACGACCAACTACTACCTTGATCTGCTCCTCGTTCCCCCCACTTCCCCCCCTTCCTCATTCTCTCTCTTTCTGTGGCTGGTATGATTCCCATCCAGTCGGTGATCCACTACCATTTTCGTCCGCCCGGAAAAGTCCTGGCTCTGCAAAAAGACAGCAAAGATGACGATGATGATGATGGTGATGATGATTACTTGCAGCCAGAAACCTCCGACTTTCCGACGAATTCTGTTCCTTTCTTTCTTTTTCTTTTTTCGGCTGGGAACGGAGCTCTGGGGAGGGAATCTTCTCCGATCTTCCTCCTTCTCTGACGTCGGACACAAGGTCCCCCCCCCCCTCCACCCACCTCTTTCTTTCCTTTTCGACTTTGATGGTCTGGTCGACTGCGAGGCCTTCGAGAATTTCTAGAAGAAACTCCCTGCCCATGGGGGCGGGGCCTGAGTAGTGGTATCCTTGGCGATCACGTCTCGATATTGGAACTGGGGCCGTCCTTGACGGTGGAGAGAGAGAGAGAGAGAGAGAGAGAGAGAGAGAGAGAGAGAGAGAGAGAGAGAGAGCACATGATCGAGCGTTTTCCCCAGTCCATCTTTTCGCTCTGTGTGTGTGTCCCTCCCTCTGTGCAGTCACTTCTGCTGGGCTTTTCTACACCTTTTCTTTTCTTGTTTGTAGTATGTATGACTAACTGTAACAACTTCATTGGATGAGGATGTAAGTCGAGCACACTAAAGTCGACAACCTTCTCAGCCAGCCACATTACTCACTCAGCAACCAACGGACGGAGGCCGGAGGACGAACTTCGCGATGGTACCATGCCTTTCTTCTTCCCTTTCATTCCCCCACGGCGCATGAAGCCATCCATCCACCTCACGTAGTCTCGCGGACGCACACTTAGTACGTGCATATTCAGTTGGCTTGTCCCCCCCCCCCCACACAATCTCTTCTCTTCTCCCTTCTTCTTCTTCTACCGCTTCTAGCGCCCCCCTCTCCCCTTGTATGTAGGTCCTGTCTCTCTCCCTCCTGCATGCAACACACACACATCACACAAGAAGCCCCCCCCCCCCAATTCCCACCTCCGAGGCTACAGAAGTGTGTGATAGAAGCCGCGAGGACGCATATTTCAGGGCGCGTCTCATGCTGTGCGCCTTCTCTGCAAACAAGAAGCCTTTCCGGCCTAGGAAGTTGGTGCAGAGGGGGGGGGGAGGGGCGAAAGGGGTCCCGCTACTCATTTCTCTCCGTCATCCGTTGGTGGAGGACCAACCCCCTCCTTTCTTCTTGCCCCTCTTCTTTTTCTTCCTTTCTTTATCCTTTCGAGAACCCTTCTAGAAGCGTGATGACGCCGGCAGACGGGAGAACGGTGCAGCGTAGCACCGATGGCTGTGAGATAAAAGTGTGTGTGAGTGTGTCAGTGTGAGTGGGCGGGTGGGTGCGAGGACAGCCTTGCGTGCCGGGGGGGGGGGCAAGAGGATTACTAGTATTATCATACACCCCCAGGGGTGTGTGTGTGTGTGTGTGTGTGTGTGTGAGTCTATGTCCTCTCATCCTGTTGGCTGGTTGGTTCCGCGGGCCTCTCTTGGTTAGTAGGGGAGGAGGAGGAAGAAGGAGAAGAAGAAGGAGGGTGGAGAGGGGCCGTGGGTCCAAGTACAGTAGCAGCACTACATACTATGGTACATAGTAGGCACTAAGATAAATGATTACCCATAGTATCTGTCTTGTGTCCTTCCCTCAGGAGATCACGTCCCATCCCGTCCCAGCCCTTCTAGAAGCCCCGAGCTGCGGCTGTGGTTGGACCGATGGTAAGGCTGCTGCAGGCAAGATGTGGACCACCGCCGGGTGGGCGCGGGGGGGGGGGGGAGCTTTGTCTGCAATGGTCCTGTCACTTAGCTTTGTGTGTTCCCGTGCCCCGTCTTTGTAGTTGGTATGACCAACGTATGTAGTTCTGTGGCACGGATGTACTTGTACGCACTTTTGTATTATAGTAGATACTTTGATACTATAGCATTAAGCATGCAGGTACTATTTATTACTTGTTCTATAGTACTAGCACTCAAAAGTTATGTACTTACATAGCCCCCCTCCCACAGGATAAAACGAGGCCGGCGCCTCGCAACTTCGTGCATGCGTGTACACTCATCATGATGGTGGTGTGGGACCTCCTCCATCCCTTCACCACCCTGCATGCATTTTGTCTGGCCCACATAGATAGTACCTAGAGTGAACTTGGGGCACACACACACACGCAAGAGCATACGTACATACATGTTATGCCTAGGTCCTGATTTCGCGTGCATGCATGGCGGACGCATGAGTCGTCCTGCACCACGACGTCGCTGGTGTGGGGTGAGGGTTAGACCGGGAATCCACGGCACAACAACCACCTCCGGGGGGGGGGGCTTTAGAAGGAGGAACCTCAACGGCGGGCGCTGCACCGAGTCGGGTTCTCCTTTTCTTTTTCGGGTTTGGCTGCCTGTTACATTAACCATATCGTAACATGTTATTCACTGCTGGAATGTATACGTATCAGAGACACACATACAGAAAGAGAGAAGTAGTGAGGGTATCATTGCAGCTGCACTTTCATGCTGTAGGTAGTCCCGTGGGAAAAACTGGGCCCCCACGCGGATAGCGAACCCGCTTTTCCCACGCTTCACACACTTGACACCTTTTCTCCCCCCCCCCCTTCTTAATGCAACACTACTTGCTCCGCCCAATATCGTCCGCACCTCCGCGTGGAGGTGCAGAGCAAGAGAAGAGAAGAGAAGGGGGATGAGGAAGGGCGGCTCGACGGTAGTGGATGAGATAGTAGGCTAGACAAGAGATGGTGGGAGACTTTTTTTTTTCTCTCTCCCCCCTCCCCTTTTTTTCGGCCGAATCGTGTATGATAGCATCCTTTTCTTCTTCCTCTTTTATTGCTAGCGGTTTCCTACCTACAACCTATGAGGCTGTTGTTGTATTGTACAATCCAGACGAGACTCACATATTCGACTGATCGATATTATACAGTAATGTCTAAGAAATACATAGTATAGTACACAATAGCAAGTTCCAAGAGAAGTTCAGTCGGCATGAGAAGAAGAAAAAAATGAATGAAAATAAAAGAAGGAACGAATCCAGCCATCAAGTCCGAGAATTTAGGAGTCCCGGCGCCGAAGCCCAGAGAGACAAGAGAGAGAGAGGGCGGGGGAACCTGGAAGTGTGTGTGTGCGTGGTCCACCAGCTCATCCGTGATCTACGATGCAGGACGCCAAGGTGGGAAAGAAAAGCCACCCAATCCCTGCTGGTTTTCTCTCTCTCTCTCTCTCTCTCTCTCTCTCTCTCTCTCCCACCGGCGAATTATGCTATGATTAGGAAAAAAGGAGGGTTGTAGTATTATGTAGTGTTGTAGTTAGGGGCCATGACGAATTGCTGTGACCTTGGACAAAAGAAGACTCACTCTCTCACTCGTACGGGGGAGACATCCCATTCTGACACCTTATTCCCGTCTGTTGGACCACGCAAGCACTTATTTTGGGGAGGGGGAGGGGGGGCAAGCCAAAATGAGGAGGGTGCTTAGAGGAGGAGCCGGGGGGGGGGGACGGCAAGCCACAGCATGAAATTTGGCTCTCTTTTCGGACAAGTACGACACAACCACCAGTGTTTCTTGTTCATCTTTCTCGTCTTCTTCTACTCTCGAGGAGGGGGGCGGAATAAGGAGAGAGAGAGAGAAAGAAAGAGAGGTCGTCACACACCTTGGCGTCGAGATAAGCCCCCGAGGCTAGAATGCAACAATCACAAGGAACAACACACAACACACACACACACACACACACACACACACACACACACACACACACACGCAACTCCCCTCCCACCCCTCTTCTTACTGCATCATCACGTACGACTTATACAACTTAGCGCCAGCAGAGGACATCATGGCATGGGTCCCGGTCTGCTTTAGTGCACCTACGGAAAGTATATGCACATTATACACACCCACACACACACAAGGCCAACGTACCGGCCCCATCCACTACTGTGATCAGACTTAGACTATCAAGGCAAAGGCAAGGCAAGGGTGTCCCCCAACCAACCAAGCTTTGTGTAATTCCTCCCCCCCCCCCCTTCCCTCCCAACACAATGCAATAACAGAGGTTCGCTATTAAAGAAAGAAAGAAAAAAAGGGCTACCCGCAGGGGGAGAGAAAAAAAGCTAGAAAACAAGAGAGAGATACATCCACGACTTGGCTTCGGTCACCGAGTGCGAATGAAGCCACTACTCCCCCTCCTGCGGGTGCTGGCGCTGCCCCCCCCTCCCCCCTCCCCCACCACCCCTTTCCCTTTTAATGGATGGCAACCAACCTAACGAACCAACTCACTCGTCCGTCCGGTCCACGGTTCAGGGAAAGGGTGATCATACTAGTACTGGTAGCAGTAGTCGTAGTCGCACTAGTGGTACGGTTGACAGCCTGTAGCGAGTGCGAGAGCGGTGCGGACCCTTCTGAAATCGTGAGGCTCATTTGCTGCTTGGGCATGCCCGGTCCCGTTCAATTGGCATTACAGCAAGACGGGGCCCTCTTCTCTTGGCATACACTGCAGTAGAGTACCGATACGCAGAGGTCCCTTTTTCCTTGGCGTCACTGTTGCTTCTAGACATCCCAGGGGAGGGGAGGGCTTCCGTTGGTATCTCGTCTTGACTTATTCAGCTGGATCAATCGGTATAGATACAGTTTATCGACAGAGAACAAGAAAGAAAAAACTATGTCCATCATGCAGAATATTAAAAAAAAGAAGAGACAATAAGAAATAAAGAAGCCACCGAAGAAAGAAAAGACAAGAGTTCACGAGAAAACCCCCCCTGGCCAGCGGCCCGGATAATAATCGTACACCAACGTCAGACGTAAAAGCCATAGATCTCGTTTCCATCCAGAATGCCATCCACCCGTAGTTCGTGCGTTTTCATTTTTTTCCCTTTCAAATGTATCGCTCCCTAGCCGTGAATATAGGCGGCCACAGCAAACCATATTGAGTCCATCCCCAAGAGTCCTGCAGTAGCCATGATCATATATATATATGTATAAAGTGTGTTTATATGTGTGCATTGTCATTGTGCGAAACGAGAGAAATCCTCCAGGGGGTCGGGGGGGGGGTATGTTGATTTGTTTGGGCGCATCAGAACATGATCCACTCGACCTCGACCCCAGGCCCGCCAATGCACCTCGTCCAGCTGAAAGGGGCCCGCCTGACCAGGCTGCCCAGCTTGCTCTCCTGCTGGCCGTCCCGGCCCTCACCCGCCCAGATCCTCTCGAGCACGTCCAGCGCAGAGAGGTTGTTCATGTAGCCCGACCGGGCCATGATCTCCCGGCACTTGGACCGGACCATGCCCTGCTGCATCTCGTTGACGCACTCGGAGCCTGCCACAAACAGGGGCCACAGGAGAAACTTCTCGGCCGACGAGCCCGCCTCGAGACTCGTCGCGTAGTACACGACCTGGCTGACGAGATTGCGGAAGTTGTTGTGCGCGCTCGACACGTTGGGGCTGGCCAGCCGCTCCGTGTATAGGAGCGCCGCGTACCGGAACGCCTCGGACAGCGAGCCCAGGTCGCGCACCTGTGCCGGCGTGGCTGTCAGCCCCGCAGGGAGGGAGGCGAGTACACGCTGCGCGTCAAACTCCCAGGACTGCAGGGCAATGCGTGCATCTTTCCACTCGCGCCAGAACGTCGAGCGGTGGTCGTCATAGGCCGAGGAGGGAGAGGTCATCATGGGGGAGAGGACGTGCTCCTCCTCGAGAGGCGGGCCAAACATGCTGTCGTACTGGTGGTGCTGGGGCTGGGGCTTGCTGCTGAACATATCGGCGCTGAGGTGGTGCTGGTGCTGTGCCTTGTACACATGGCCCAGAGGCAGATCAAGCGGCGACTGGGAGCGCGACGGCACGCCGCGCGGTGGGGCGGTTGTGAGGAGATTCTGCACCGGCCGGTGCTGGGACAGGAGGTTGAGCCTGCCCAGCTTGACAACCGTCTTGAAGAGCTCGCGGTCGCACCCGACCAGGTTCTCTGCGCCGGGCGGGAGGAGCTGGGCATCCGGCATGACGCCGTAGAAGGAGGTGTTGAGCTGGGCCTCGCGGTCGTTGATGCTCGCAGAGATGGCGTCGAAATAGGTAAAGAGGGCCTCCATCCACGCAGAGTCTCTGGAGGGCGGGAAGGGAGAAGACCGCCTCATGCCCAGGATCTTCTTCACACCGGCGAACTGGGTGTGGAATTTGGCAATTCCTGACTCCGCCATTCGGTAGTGGCACAGGAGCAGGATCGTGGCGAGGACTGCGTCACCCCGTGCCTTGTTCGGGTCATTCAGCTGCTCGTTGAGCAGGTTGACGGCGAGGTTGCGGTGCTGATATTCCTCCGAGAGCGTCCTGTCGTCGCTCTGGATCTCCGCTGCCTGTGAGGGCATATTATTGTTGTTGCCGTTGCCGTCCTTCTCATCCTGGCCGTGCGCCAGGCTCAGCTTCCTCTTCATCCGCAGGTTGCATGCAGCAAGCGCACAGATGGCGTGCTGCAGGCTTCGGCTGTTTGTGGCGAGGGCGATGATGTGTTCCCTGAACGGATTGTGCGGCCCGTCGATGAACACCATCCCTGGGCACATGGTGTTCTCATAATAGTCCATAAAGAAAGGAATCTTGGCGATCAGATCCTGGTTGACCGGCAGCACCGGCTGCTGATCCATGACTGACGACCAGGGGAGTGAGTGCTCTGGGAGGCCACCGCGGGACGAAGCCTTGTCCTCTTCTGGCGAAGCCCAAAAGTGCCTATCGGAATGGGCGCTTGTGCTGTAGGCATCCAAACCAGGAGTTGCTGGAACAGTTGAGGACATTATTAGTCCCGACGAGCCTAGTAGACGTATTGAGAGGTGAACAATATCTCACCAAGTGGTTCGTACTCCATCAGGCGGGTGTTCAAGTGAGCTTCGAAGCCGTCCATGTGGGAGTGGATGCTCGAGCTGGGCTCAGAGGGCGCGTACACCAGGCTGGGGCACGAGGTGGGCGCCCGGCCGTGGTCCATCATCATGGATGATACCGGGCTCTGGGGCACCGGCGAGTTGGCGCTGTTGTAGCTCTCAGCGTAGATGTGCGTGGGGCTGGTGACGAAGGGCAGGTCATCCCTCGAGAAGGTGTTGCTCAGCGGTGACAGGTAGTCCGCGTCACTCAGCGACTCGATGGACGAGGCGAGCGGCTCAGGAGGTCCGTGGACGAGGATTGGCCCCAGCTTGGGGAAACGAGGCCCCTCGCCTGGCAGGCTGGTCGCGTAGGGCACGCCGTGCCAGTGGCTGGGGACCGCCGGCATGGGGGGCGTAGGCTCTGCGTGTGTGATCTTGGAGAGATCGAACCCGTGGAACGGGGTCGCAGGCATAGAGGTGGCATAGCGGTGCTGCTCCACGGGCCCGTCCATGTCGCTGCGGACACTCCGGGGGGAGACAGACTCTTGTTGCTGCTCGTGCCAGTGGCCAGCGCTCGCAGCATGTCCATGTCCTGGGGTGCTCGTGATGCTCGAGTTCGCCCGCGTCCTGGGGGAGCTCTTCTTGACAGGGTTGACCGGGGGCGACTTGGCGATCGGTAGCGAGAGGCCGCGGAGCTTCCCACGACTGGCCACACCCACGCCCCAGGTCAACTGGGTCTTGTATCCGGAGCACTCGTTTCCGACCTCCAAACACTGCGAGCAGTAGGGCCTCCTGCGGTCACACTTGACGCCCCTCTTGGTACAGGTAAAGCAATCATCCGCAGCACCACCCGCGGGCGCACGTCTCCTCCGCTTGCGCACAGCAGCAGCATCAGACTTGGGGTTCGACGGACTTGGTAGCGGGACGGTCATCTTGACAAGGTTGCAAGGAGTTGGGGGGGGGGGGGGAGGAGTTCAGATAATCAAAAAGTTCCGAGTGTTGCAGGAATAATGGGGTAATGCGGAAGGTGGATGAGTGCGAGTTGCCCAAGAAGAGAGGGAAGAGACTTGTTGGGAGATCAGGAGGTACCGTGGACCGGATAAGTTTGTTCAAGGTGGTCAAGGAGAGGTGGCGGCGTCAACAGTCAAGGTTGACGGCTGAGTGGTTGGGTAAATGGGAGTTAATATGGAAGAAAGGTTGTCATAGTAAGAGTTGTCCTAGCGATGGAGAGATGCAAGGCAAGTATGGCAGGACGTGTTGAGGCGGGAAGATGGGCATGAGGGCCATCAAGTAGGATGGCGAAGTCCCCCTCTGGGTAGTAATACAAGAAACCCATAGGTCATGGAGAGGAGTTGCGTCCCTCCACAGAAAGATGGCATCCTTTACGGGACGCCAAAAGGTAGGCTACATGTACTATGTAGGTACATGGGTCCCTCATCACTTATCGGGGTCAGGGGTTCATTCTGCGCGCGAGGTACAAGTGGAGGCAAAGGTTGCTGAGACCCGAGGGGTGTGTGGGTTGCGGCACCAAGGATGCGCGGATGGTGGAGGGGGGTGGCCGGGAGCCCTGTCAGTCTGGTCTGTCTGTGCATCGAGACTCTGTGTCTCTTGTCTACACACTTGGGCGTGAACATTCGAGAGGATGGAGACCTGGACTGCTGCCCCTCCCCTCCCCGCCCCGGGGCCACCCCCTCTTCAGAAAACCCGTGTCGGATAACGCAGAGCTCACTACCCATCATCACAGCCGGCCCGTCATTTTTTTTTATTTTTTATCTCGCGTCTTACCTCGCGTGAGTGGTGCTGCTCCATTTCTTGATATGAGAGATGAAGGGCAGACCGAGAGAGGAGGCGAAACGGCCCACGTATGCGTGTAGGAAGAGGGGCGGGCTCATGGCACTATCTTGTTGATGTGAGAGAGAGAGAGAGAGAGCGTAAAACCTCGGCTCCGCTCAAAATACACTTGTGACAAAGAGATTCCATCCAGGCTGTGTGTGCCTTGGACATATATCTTCTGTGTGAGACCAGTCGAAGGCAAGGATAGCGAGAGGGGGCCAGCCAGCCAGCCAGCCAGCCAGCCAGCCTGATGCTAACTGCGCCAGGGGGACGGGGGGCAGAGGTGTGCCGTCGTGTGAGTGAGTGAGTGTACGAGAGCGCGAGCGAGCGAGGTAGAACCGATCCACCGCAGCCAGTGTGCAGCACAGGACCGCAAGGGCATCTGCACATCGCAGGCTGCAGACAGGGGTTTTTGGGTCGAGGGGTATGGAGTACAACAAGACGACTTGATGAGTGGGGTGCCGGATTTTAGGTTAGCGGATCACGGTGGTCATCCGTGAAGGCAGGGGGATCAACAACCGCGGTGTTGCTGAGGGGCCCGCCTGCATCGATCTCTTGTCGACCCCACTCGCACGAATGAGAGCGACCGAACAACCTTTTGACTTGCAGCAGGTTGAACGGAGGTGCGGACAATCCCTGCGGCCAGGGGACGAGGGGGAAGAGGGAGGCCCGCCGACATTGGCGCGGAAGGATGAGGTTGCCAGGCGCTGATTGGGGGACTGCCGGCAGCTCCAGGGCAGGCGCTCGAGGTTCGAGCAAGACAGGTGCCCATAATATCTTGAAAAGCGGGGGTTGAAAGCACGCCCGCCGACTGGTGAGACCAGAGATGAGATGACAGGTACGAAGAGAAGAACGCTCAGGCACTCGGTCGTTCAGCTCTCCTTTCATCACAAAAGGCCGAGGTCCTTGTCGCACAGAGAGAGAGAGAGCCTGTGTGTATGTGCCTGTGAGGTTTGGCCTGAGCTTGCTCCTGAACCTCATCCACAATGGGTTGGGTCCCAGTGGTCCTGTACTCCGTAGCTTCTCGTGTAGGGTGTGCAACGGCGCGGCAGAAGCGCCGGGAGGAATGAAGAGCCTGCGCTGGCCAGTACGAGCCAGGGTCGGCCAGGGCAGGGGAACCGTCATCACGACCGAGTCAACTAATCACAATATCTGTACGAGACCAGGGTTCAAGGCCCTGCGACCCAGGCCCAGGATTAGATCTGTCAGACGCTCAGGCAGGTGGTGGCATCTTGTTCTGGATGCTCGAGGTTTTATCGGGAGCCCACTCCACCATGTATACGTTCGTTCGCATTCCTTTCGTAGGTCGTACGATGTTGATATGCCCCATGATTCAATCAGCTGCAGCGCAGGGTGCCTATGATGGTGTGTGGCTTGCATAGCTCTCTCACTCTCCTGCTGGCTGTCGAGAGAGAGAGGGGGGAGAGAGGGAGAGAGAGAGAGAGAGAGAGTGCAGTGTTGTGGAGGTGGTGTAATCCCGGGTCCAAGCCAGGATTCTGCGGTGCGTCAGGTCTTCTCATTGGTCAACTTGGCCGTCTGGCACCCAATTTGTTGTCATTGCCGGCTCCAACTCAACTTTAGCCGCTATCATCTTCATGGGGTTGGTCTCTTGGGGAAAACAAGCATGTACCCTCTGGACTCCTTCATGGGGCACATGGAGCCCAAAGCTTATCATTTGTCCGACGTCTTGGCCCAAGCTTGTCATGGTCCGGCCTGGCTTCGCTATAGATGGACGGACAGTCTCAAGCTCTCGTGGATGGTTGAGAGTAGACATTCTGGTCTGATGGTGCTGTTTGCAGACACCGTTCAACCCACCCCCTATTTTGCAAAGCCGCAAAGCATTTTGAGAGGGCGGAGGGGTAGAAGGGGGAGGACGAGGGTGAACCAAGATTCGTCCGTGACTTGGCGCTGCCGTCATCAATGTGTCCTGAAGGCTGCGAAAGATAGGGGTACTAGATCTTGCCGGCAGATGACCCGTGCATGAAAGCCTCCCCGAGTAGGGTGGCATTGTCTCCTGGTGGTTCGAGGTGCCCCAGACTCGACAGAGGCGTGTAGGTCCCAAGCGACGAAAAGAACCAGAACATGACGTCTTGCAGAGCTGCTGCAGCGGAGGGGGCCCTCTCGAGCGCCAAGCCGACGAGCCACCTCCCGACGCACCAACTTTTTTTTTTTCTTTCTTTTTTTTTCTTCTTTTTTTTTTAACCCCAGGGTTGATCAAGCCCCGAAGACACTGCGACAAACCCGCAGCGGACAGCAGCTAAAACTTGGACCTGCCTGATGCTCAAAACACTCACGGACGAGACCGCGCGTACTGCAGCACATTGTTGCCTCCGTGTTCCCGATCGCACCACGGTCGTGAAGTGTAAGATGAAAGGACTAGTGTAGCAGCAGCAGCAGTCTGTGCTTCTTGTGCCTGAACACTTTTTTTGGTCTCGGTGAGGCGTCGACGCGCTGCTGGACGCTTGGATTGGCCGAGAGCAGACACAGATGGGGGAGAGGAAGGGGATCCATGACGAGACCTTCGATCGGGCTTCGAATGCTTCCATGGCCGTTGCCGCAGAGCGCCGGCTTAGCCACTGGCGGCACGGGACCTTGGGGGGGGGGGGGCATCCACCCCTCCCTTCCCCCCCCCCCTTCAATACAGATTGCTAGGCCCGAAGGGGGTCAGGAAGCCGACGCTGCTGCACTAGCAAGCGTCTGGCGGCTGGACAGGCTCCGTGGGATGCTGCGTCTCGCAGGGCAATGCCCTGGTTTCGCCGGTGGTGCTGAGGGGCGTCTTCGTCCGCCATGTTGGTGACTTGTGACGAGAGGAGATGCGGGGGTCGAACGGAGATGCGATGCGTCCAGAATGGTAGGTTAGGCGGGCCGGAAGCAAGCGAGGACGCTGTGTCGATCATGCTGCCAGCCTTGGCGGCCCAATTTTCCCCTCGCATGGTGATGATTGTGTGATGCAACGTGCAGTTGAGCTGCGTGCCATCCTGTCCTCCCCTGGGGCGCTGGGCCTGGACTGCCTTCTCTCTCAGCTCCCAGCCTGGCAGCCCGGAAGCCTGGCCTGCAGTGTGACCAAGTTCCTGGCGCTGGCCGGTTGCCTGTAGGCTATAGGGCGCCAAACCAGGTCAGCCACCGGCTGAGGCTGCTTCTTCTTCTTCTTCTTCTTGTCTTCGCTCGTAGTGATGGGGACTGGGCATAATCCGGGTTGAGGCAGTGCACTTGACCGACGATCTTGTCGGGCAGTAGTAGCATGGTGCATCTTGATACGTGCCGGCTCAGCGAGATGTAATTTCCGTGGTAGCCCGTGGTTGCGTGCAGGTCCCATACGAGGGGGTCCAAAAAAAAAAAAAAAAAAAAAAAAAAAAAAAAAAAAAAAAAAAAAAGGCAATCCCCTGGGTCATCCTGAATCTGGGGAGGGTCCATGAGCCGCCACCCGTTATCGACCTCGGCCTTTCAGCAAGTGCGGCGGCAGTCGTGCCATGATAGTAATAGTAGTAACACGTACCAAGGCGCTTCTTCAGGTGGGCACACCAAGCTGTATGCTGTTTGCTGTGTGTCCTCAAAAAAGACGACACAGAGGACCTGTGAGCCGTCAGAAGGCCGCCTGGCTGGGGCCGTGTTGAGGTTGGGCGAAGCTCTGCAGCCCACCTTGGCCGCATCTCTTGGGCCTCTTGCACGAGGAAAAGACAAAATGTGCAGGTTCCCAGATGCCAAGAGGGCCCTAAACGCCTAGGGCCAACGGTCAGGGGTGGGAAGCCCTACACGAACATAGTACTGGCGGGGGTAGTACATGGCAAGTAGTACCCTGCCCTTCGTACCTTCTCTCCCACAGTAGAATCTACATGATGGTTCCAGCACCTATTCGGCCCATCTTGAAATGAGGACAATGCACACCTTCACCAACACCACCGCCAACCACCACCAACCACCACCCATACCGAGCTCAGCCACCCATCTGCCTGATCGACCACGTCCCGGAGCATCGCCTCCCCAAGAACTGATCGACCACCCCCCCCCCCCGAATTCTCGACGACGGCCCCCATGGAGCCTGCCCCCTTCCCTTGCAGACTCGAGCAGCATGCCCTGTCACGATCAAGCGCCACGCCAGGCCTGGGTCATTCTCGACTCTCCTGGCCTTGGTCTGGATATCCTACAGCAGTAGACAACTCCTTTACATCCAAGGTGCTGATGCTGCTGACGACGACAAGGCGCGCCGACATCAAGATATCCATCACATCCTCCTCCTCCTGCTGAAGCCCCCACCTGCAGCTTCTCATGGGCTCTCGTTTCCTCGCCGTCGTCCCTACGACCAGGGGGGGGGGCGGTGGATCACATTATCGGGCACCGAACTGCATCATAATCCAGACTCTCTGTTGTCTGATCTGCAACTTTCTGTTCGCTCTTGCTCGATGCCTTTACGAAATCGTGCGTCATGTCTCTCTCTCTTTCTCTCTCTGCACAGCGTCCAGGTTGCGTCACCCTTGGACAGAGAAGGGCCTGTTTCAACGCCCATGTGTGGACACCATAAACTTGGGCAACCAGTCATGAGTGATGCTGCTGATGCAAGCTTGGGAACCGGTGGCTCAACAACCAGGACCCTGAAGATTCCCCCCCCCCCTCTCTCCCCCCTCCTTCTTCTCCCCTCCTCTACTGCAAGTCTGGCGTGGTGGCGGAAGACGAAGACCAGATATGCGGCCGTCTACAGCAATACGTCGCACGCTGTCATCAAATAATCCTTTTCGGCCTCAGACTCGCCACAGCGCACAGGTGGTTCAGGCTGTTTTCTTGTCGTGGCATCTACACGCCGAGGATAGCTGGCGGGAAAGCTGCCTGTCTCCGTCAGTGAGTTCCCTTGGGGCTGTTCTTGGTTCTCCACCGAGCAAAGCGGGTTGCAGCGGACCACCTACAACTTAATCCCTCGCCTCACGCGCTAGAACGATTCGGAGACGGTCGCAGAAGCTGGCACAGAAGCCTGCTTCACACCCACTTCCACTTCTCCCGTCGACGACCAGAGAGGGCACACTGACGCTTAGTACCGCGCCATCCCGCTCTTGTGACTACGTGTAGAGGTCTGTCTGCTTGCGACCCCACCAATCGTCAGCTCCCTGGCCCGCACCATCCTGCATTTTAGTCCGTCCGCTGCGGGCGGACGAATAGCTTGTTGTTGTGTGGTGACGTGACCAACTGCAAGCCACATCCAGCAAAACACAACACGAAGAAGCATACTATCTACAGGTTGACCTCACAAGAAGAAGAGGAGGAGGAGGAGGAGGAGGAGGAGGAGGAGAGGGGGGGCCGGGCGGGGATCATCGATTGCTGCTAACCAGATTCAGCCCCGCTTTTCACTGTTACGTCGAACAGGCCACGGCTGGTGAGGAGATGGCGAAAGTTGGCCCAGGCTGTGCGGACGTTATGGCTGAGACGACTGCCCTCTCCCTCCCTCTCCCCCTCTCTCCCTCTCTCTTTGTCTCTCCCACCTGTCCGACTCGGCCGAGCAGGCTGCGCGCTGCTGCCAGTTGCAATTCCTACAGTGATTGTCCTGCACCCACAAATACTATGTAACAACGATGTCACCTGCTGAGTAAGATGATGCCGGGCTGAACGGAGCCGAGACTGCTATAGTACTCCTATAGTATAGCGGACCACCACAAAGGTAAGTGTGTGACCACCCCTCGCAGGACACCAGACGAGGCTGGTTTTTCCCCCTTGTTTTCCTCCTTCTTTTTCGTTCTGACTGTGCACCCGTAAGGCTTTTCCGGCAAATTTTCACGAGATCTTTCCGATGATCTGAGGGAATCCTAGCATCGACCATGGTACTGTGGTACTTTGCTAGTCCTGAACTGTTGAAGAAACGAACAGTCCGCGGACCTCAACATCCGCTTTCATTGGCCTGAGAATATCAATCTTGTGTCAAGAATGGAACGTTGCAATCTGCATGCTAGGCCGATACTGGCTAAGCGCAGGGGGGGCGTTCCCACCAATCGGGCTGTGTGCTTCAACCTCATTCCTCGAGATTATCTTCTACTGTCGCCTCTTTCTCTCTCTCTCTCTCTCTCTCTCCAGCCGATGAGCTCATTTATTTCCCCCCTCAAGAGCTGCTTCACCACAAAAAGGGAAAAGTGGGGGGGGGGATCTCGAATATGACACCAAAGTTAGTGGAACGAATGAAGTACATACGTCAAGGCCTCATCACTCGTCAAGCAAGAGAGAGGTACGACCCACTCTCGGAGACCTGGCATTAGCCACCATGAGGCCGGAGTGCTCCACTGAGAAACACCTATCGACGGGCGGAGCCCGCGGACGGGCTGGTGGCTTCCTGCAGCCGCGCGCGCCCCGCAGTCGAATCCCCACTGGCGAGGCTGGAGGCAAGGCTTCCACTGGCTCGACTGGCTCATGCACGTCACTCGGCGATGGTGGCCCTCGCTTGGAGGCAATATGATGATTGCGCTCCGCCTGAGCCGCACAGCCATTCTCGTGATAACATGATTTTTTTTATTTATTTTTGTTCTGACGATAACCAAAGTGGCTTGTCGCTATGATCGGAAGGCGAGATGGCCTGAGGTGGATCCTGGGGACTCACTCGGGTATCGGGGACCCTGAGATTCCAAACCTCTGTGCTCGCTCGATACAGCTGTTCCAGTTCTGGCCCTGCATGACATCACCCTGGGTCACGTCCTCCCTCGCGCTGAGCAAGCGCAACACACAAGTGACTATCGCTGGAGAGACGAGACTGGACTGGACTGGACTGGACTGGACTTGTTCGCTGACGGTGAGAGTGACAGGACGACGCGTGGGCCTCGCTTGCGATGCGGCAGGGCGAAATAGGTGCAGCTGGGCGAGGATCGAGCTCCCTTTGGGCGTGGGGGTCGTCCCTAGACGCCTCCCTCTGCCCGTATGCCCAAGGTCAAGAGCTGTCCGTGCTGCTCTCCCCATGTCCACCTTCGCGGCAATCGTGTGGCTGGAGCGTCCGGATGATCTTGTCCCTTGAGGCGACAGACGTGCCATGCTAGTCATACCTGGCACTGCACAAAGCAACAGTAGCGGCCCAGTCTTGTGCGGGATCAATCCTTACTGACACCTTGCCGCATCACACATCTTTTCTTAGGCCCAAGGAGCGGCTCTCTCGGCTCTCACAATCCGTGTCACACACACACACACACACCAAAAAAAAAAAAAAAAAAAAAAGGCTGCCTTTTCAGCAGCTGAAGGAGCTGACAGCTCACCTCGACCTGTCATAAGAGGGCGAGGGGAGGGGGAGAGAGAAGGGCCGTCGGCTCGCGTCGAACCGGTCTACGTGTCTCGGCGCTTCTGTGCTGGCTGGTAACTTTCGAAAAGGTGACTGGTAAGAATTCGGCAATACGAGGTTGTCGATGCCCAATGAATCATCTTGGGTTATAAATGGCACCTGCTTGTATGGCGAAATCTGTCCAGCTGAGATTCTCCGAGGTTACACAACAGAGATCAGCGGGCCAACGCCTCGACTCGGCTGGTGGCTTGCAGCCACGCTTGAATTCGCACACAAGAAGGGGAGAGAGGGAAAAAAAAAAAAGGAAAAAAAAAGGACATATCATAGTCCAGCACTTGTCCAGCAGATCACTCGGGCCGTCAGCCGTGTGAGATGAACGAGAGACTTCCGGGCGAAGGCTTGCCACGGTCACCCACGGACGGCCCTCGGACGGCCCTCGGCTTCCTGCACGATCTTGCAGAGACATGGTTACCGGTATACAAGGCTCACCGACGGCGAGGCTTTCCAAGTCGAACAAACATCCGCTCTATTGCTGTGGCCTTGGCCTGTTCGAATCCGCCGAGCGCAGTGCACTTTCCAGTCACTGTCGATGGTCGCCTGCTATCTATAGTATCCACCTGTCACAGACGGGGGGCGGCCCTCGGTGGGCCCCCTTTTTCCAGGGGCTGGCAGAACATGTGAAAGCTGCCATCCACCGAAACTCCTTGGAACTATGGCTTGAATAAATTTGCATGAAATATCGGGCGGAAATGGGCTCGTTCTCCGCATTGTACGCTGGGTGGTTCGGTTCGCGCGCGGAGGTGGTGTGACGAATCCTGCACGCACCTACGCGAGGAGAACCTGACATCTGACAGCGCGCCGCCCGAGGTGCAGCTGGCGTAAATTTGGCCAAAATATCTATCTGCCTCAAAAGAAGATGTTTGACCACCCTCATCAACATAATACTGTTCGGCCGGCAAGATCACAACTGCAATCAGGGGGGCGGGGGAGAGGGGGTTCCGCAAAAGTTTTTGTTTTCTAATTTTTGTTTTTTTAATCCATCACCTTCACCGATGTCTCGGGTGGGCAAAGCCGAAGGATTTGGCCGACGGCAGATGAATGCGGCGCGACGAGTGTGGGGATTTTGGCCTTTTGCCCGGTACGTGCGCCCACTTCCAACTTTACGAACAGTTAATTTTGTGTTGCGGTGGACACACGGCCGCCTGACCGACTGCATGAGATCCATTCATGCTGGTCAAGCGCGCGCGGTAGGGGTCACCATCGACAGGGGCTGGTGAATTTCACGCACGTGAAAGCTCACACACACTCACACTTCATCGCACCTATCAAGAGATCCACGGCAGTCCGTCCCCCCATGGATGTCAGACGAGTTTCTTCCCAACACCTACTGGCTGCCGCAATGAGGCGGGGTCCGGCGGACGGAAGATGGGCAAAATTGCTGCAGCGCTTACGCTTTGCCGCTATGACTTGCATTTTGGGGGGGGGGGGGGAGGATTGTCAAGCGAGATCGAAAAGGTCCGCCCGTGCTTGGTCCGGGTACTTTGCCTCGCCCGAACAAGGTTATTTTCAGATCACTAGACCAAGACACCTGCAGCATCGGCTATGAACGAGGATACATATCGGATAGAGGCAATTGTGCGACCATACTGCATGATATGGTGATAGTGGCTGAGTCAACACCAACGGAACATCACAGGTGTGGGCCTGTTCTGTCTTTTCCCCCAACAAAGACTCCATGGAGGAGGAGGAGCCCAAGCAAGCTGCCGAATCATCAGAGTGAGGGCTGACTAGTTCACAGACATCCTAGATCTGCTCTGCCTTGGTGTAGACTACAGGTCTCTCTGTGAAGGGCACTCCACACATTCTACCACGGCTTGCCTGGCGAGCCGTGTAGCGAGTTCGTATCTGGCAGGCCTTTCGGGGGCGACCCTCCCTCACCCCCTCCCACGACGGGATCATCCATGTGTGTGTGTGCATGTAGGTGTAGTTGTGTAAGCCCTTGAGAAGAAGCAGATGCGTCTGCCTCCACCACATCTGGCTGTGATCATCACCTGTGCTGGCACTTGGGGCCAGCTGGACCTGACCAGGCGGCGCAGCAGATGCGATGTGCTGGCCTGTTAGCTCGGGCCACCATTACCTGGACCAGCAGAGATCAGGCTGCAGCCCGCAGCTTCGGTATGATGTGGGTGACTTGGAAGAGGTCTGTAGTAACGTTTCAGGGGGGAAAAGGAAAGAGAGAGAAGGGGGGGAAAAAAGAGAGAGAAAGCCATCTTACCTTCCAACAGAGCCCGCAGTCTCAGGCAGCAATATCATGTATGGGCACAGAGACAGGGAAGGGCAGCAACAACCCCCAGACTGTCAAGGCATCTCTCTGATCAGCATCTCTCAGTCGACGTCAAAGAGACAAGAGTGCCAGTGGTTTTCAGAAGGGCAGGACTGGCCCTGAGGCCAGTGGCCTCTCTTCTTCAGAAGACCCTGTATCCTGTCTGGCGGACTAAACATTCCTGGCTTTTTGTGCTGCGAGTTTTGTTGCTTTCCGAGGACTTGCTCACCTTGGGAAGTGATCCACACCTGGTAACTTGGTAGGCCTAGGGCTCACCTACGTTGTCTGTGTTGGGAACCCATGTCAGACTTGGATATGTCTTGTGGTATACACGAAAGCTCACCTCAGAACATTATCTCTCTTTCTCCAGCCCATCTGGATCTGCTCGTCCTCCTCCTTCCTCGTTCACCCTTTTCCAAAACCCGAGAGGTGAAGTGACGTTAGCATGGCGACATGCTATGGTTCCTTTCAGAGAATCACCCCCCCCCCTTTCCCAAGACGTCGTGCTTCGTCCTCGTCTCCCTCGTAGGGTCTCTTTGGGTAGCCGTAATCATAACGTACTACTGAAAAGCGGCATGAGATATCACACTGCTGAGTACCCAACCATGCACGATCCGAAAATGGTACCACTCATCTCCTTCCCCCCCCCCCTCTCCTTTTTTTTCGACAACGAATTATCGTCCTCCCTCTTTCCCGCCTCAAGTCGCAAAAGAAAACCCCACGTCAAACTAATAGACCATCAGTCAGTCAGTGAGCCGACGTCTCTTTCTCTGCTGAATCCCCCCCCCCCCAATTTCTCCCCTCCCTCGCTTTCTTACCCGCTCGCACACCCAATGGGGGCGACTGGGATATAAACCCCCCCCCCCCCAAAAGTCTTCTTCCGATCCGATGTATGCCCGTCTACCGTGTCTTTGAACCCCGAAAAATCCACTTGCGCGGTGACCACCATTTACACCATTAACAAATTGCACCACCCTGTTTTCCAGACCCTTGCCTTGTCTGTCTCTTCTGATCTCTTTGTGTGCGTATGTGTGTCTGTGTGTGTGTGTGAGAGAGAGTGAGAGAGAGAGAGATTGTATGTGTAAAGTCCCATACATGACTAGTGAAATATGGTACATACAACACACAGCAGAGAGTCGGATACCTCTGGAGGAGCAGGCACATTAGAACACGCAACACACAAGACCATTGCATGGCACTTGCATAACCGTCCCCCGGGCGGCCGTGTGAGCCCCGTCACACCGAGAAGAGACGCAGAAAACCTGAGGTACTCTCCACATCATCAGCACCTCCTTCCCCCTTCCTGGCTCCACCAAGCCTTGTCTCTCTTACTACTACTACTACAACTACTACTACTACAACTACTACTACTACTACTACTACTACACACACACACACACACACACACACACACACACACACACACACACACACACACCTCTCCCCCCGCTTCCCTTTCCCCCACCCCCCTTTAGGGCGTACCTACTTCCGAAGTATCGTGTGAGTAGGATCGTCTCGCGGCGCTTACGCTTAGTGTCATGTGTAAATGCGGAGACGTAGATGTGGAAAGACGAGGGAATATGCATGGAAGAACAAGATCAAGGCAGGGCGCCCGGGGGGGGGGAGGGGGAAGAGGAGGGTGGTTGTATCGTATGCAGGTAGAAAAAGAGAGAGAGAGAGAGAGAGATTGTGTGTGTGTGTGTGTGTCATGCTCTGCAGGGAATTTATTTGAGAGAGAGGCGTTGGTGTAAAGGGGGTCTAGAAGGGCGCGTATCGGGGTTACTGATGGGGAGTGTTGTAGCATGTAGTTTGAAAAGAGAGGGGGATAGAGCTTATTATGATGCAATTTTTTTTCCCCCTCCTCGCGAGCGATCCGTCAATGAGAGTGTTGTGATATGTTGCGAGAAGAGGGCAAAAAAGAATGAAGAAAAAAAAAGAGAAAAAAAATGAAGAAAAAAGGGCAATAGGATGGGGACGCCAGTGTAAATTCGGAAAAGAAGGGAGAGGGCGGGGGGGGGGGGCCTTGTGAGCTGGACTGACCAAGCAGGCTGGAGGGCCAAAAAAAAGAAGAAAATACGCATATGTGAGTGGGCTGCCCTGGCTACCTTGTGTGTTCCAGAGCCTGATGCGGTCCCCACCCCTCTTTCTCCCTCCTCGAGGTGACCACCAACCTGGACGTCCTCCAAGCGAGCTGGTCGGGCACAACATGCGCCCGTCTGCGCATGAGGCGGACTGACTGAGCAGGGCCTTACCGGGTCAAGGGGTCATAGTGTGTGTGTGTGTGTGTGTGTGTGTGTGTGTGTAACCCAGGGCTGTACTTCATGGGCCCACGAACGCACGCACACGACCACGACCACGACCATTGATTGCAGTTTTCGACTCACCTCTTTTTTTGGTTGATTTCTGCCCTGCGTGGTTTCGTGGGGAAAAGCCCCGGAGATGCGCTTTGTTGCAGTGCCGACTTTAGCCCATGCTGACGACTGACGACGCACCCAGGGGCGGGCACCAACCTGGCGAGGATGTCAGCCATCGAGATGGATCGGCCTCTCCGTGTGTGGCCCCCCTCCCTTTTTTTCCTTTTTTCTTTCTTTCTTGATGCCGCCAGTGGACGGAAGAAGGAAGGAGGGAAGAGAAGATCATGATACACACATGATGCACAAAGGACAAGTTCGGGGAAATCATCATCCATCACCAGCCAGCCCAGCCGTGCCGGTGGTGGCCAAGCTCCCCTCATCATTGTGGAGCCTCGTGGTGTCCTGGCCTCCTTCCCCCTCCTCTTGTCAGATGTTTCTCTCTCTTCCCCCCCCCCCCCTCTACTTTGGATAAGCCCTGCTGCGTGTCTCTCTGTCTTGTCCTGTTTGTTCTTGTCTGTCTGTCTGTCGGTCGGTCTGTTTGTTCCGGGTACCGAAGAAGCCACCATGTGGAACACGACACTTTTTGTTGCGTGACTCGTCTTTTGCCGCCTGGGAGTGGGGAGAGGAGGGGAGAGAAAAAGGTCTGGGCTGTAAACATGGTATCATCATTCCTTGTCTCTATATACATACAATTATAACAGGGCCTTTCCTAACCACAAATCGAACTGCGCGACGACAAGAAAGTGACATCGGTCGAGACCGCGGTTGGGCGGCTGCACTGTGCACGAAACTGCTTCTTCTTCCCTCAAGGTACGACGGGGTTTCGTGTGATGAGGGGCAGGGGAAAAAAAAAGGAAAAAAAACCCCCCCCCCCCCCCCTCTTCTCTCAAGGCCCAAAAGTTAAGAGCGTGTTTGGCTTCGCTCTAGGTCAGGGT
>JACWRQ010000216.1:0-63685 GCA_014849955.1 Cryphonectria carpinicola | reverse complement strand
TCTGAACCCCCCATGAGCTTTTTGTACCCCCCATCAACTTTTTTGTACCCCCCATGAGCTATATGCCCTGCATCGCTGACCGCATCGACCAAGTAACCACATATTGGTATGCATGAACAATCCAGGGGCACTAACCCGGGATCTGGGCCAGCCATGTGGCATCAAACCCTGGGCGTAGACCCCAGCGGGAGGGCGGCACGAGTCCCGAATGTAGTAGGATGGAGGCACTGGCTCCGACAGTATGCTTGCGTGATCTCACGACAGGGGAGCATCAGGAGCCGCAGCGAGCACCAAGGCTCTCAAAACAAAATTATGGCCAGCGAGATTCCTTAGTCTTGCCCAGGCCTGTAGTAATCAAGAATGGCGCACCAAAGTAGCGTTGCGACTTGATAAGATGATAGAACATTGTATATATGTGGACGCTCGAAGCATTCTTGGGACTGTTATCCAGGCAAACATACACCTCCGTCTGTCCGTCCACTGACAGCCAACACAGAAACGAAAATTGCTCGCCGTGGGAGTCGTGACACCGAACTAGTCCAGAGAGGATGCATTGGGCACCATTTACCACCGTCTCTTGAGGCGGACCTTCATGTCCCGATCCGGAGGCATCGCTGCCATTCCACTATACCTCTCGTCGTCCCGAGCGGGCCGGTCGGCTTTGGACCCATCCAGCTTGGTCCACTCGAGAAACTCAAAATCGAACTTGGCCAGTAGAATCGCCGCGATCATGAGGATCTCCTGCTTGGCAAAGGTTCGCCCGGGACATATTCCAGGTCCTCCGCCGTACGGGAAGAACATGTTCGCGTTCTTGGCCATGGAGAATTCCGGCCGCGTGGTCTTCTGGCCAGTCTCCTTGTCAACCGTCTCCGTGTACTTGAGGTGACGCTCCGCCCAGAATTCGGAGGCGGGATGGCCCGGAGAGCCCCAGATGGCCTCGTCGAGGTGGGCAATCTCGATGGGGGCAAGGACCAGGGCGCCCTTCCCGATATCGTAGCCGCCCATGACGACCTTGTCGTGCGTGGTGCGCGGGAGGTTGAAGGACATGTGTAGACGCAGAGCCTCCGTGTATACGGACTGCAATAATGGCAGCGACAGGAGTTTTTGGATGTCTAGAGTGTGATCTTCCGCAAAGACCTGGTCGACCTCATTCTGCAAGGCCTGCAAAAGCGCCGGGTCTTTTGCAGCTTCCATCACGACCCATGTTGCGATGGGAAGGGTGTTTGAGTTTTGCCTGAGAGGAAAATTTTAGCTTCTTTTTTTTCTTCCTTCCCCGGACACAAACCTCATCTATCGTGAGACGTACGCGAGCAAGAACGTGGCATAATATCCGGCAATGCCATCATCGTCAAAATCCGTCTGCCGATAGTACTTGAGCATCTCTCGGGCCACCCTTGAGCCAGAGCGCTCTTCCCAAACAACTTCGGAATCAGGGCCGTTGTAGTCGAATTGGTCAGCAAGTCGCATATAGTTTTTCATGATACGATTGAGACGGTCTCTGGCGTCGTAAGGGCGAGAGTTGAGCCAGCGAGGAACACCAAAGAACAAGAGCACGGCGACTGCCTCCCATTGCCAGAATGCGTCAAGCAGATCGGGGTGGTCCTCGACGACCTGCGATCCCAAGAGAGTGCGGATTGCGGCCTCGGCGACCTCCATCCTACAGAAGTTCACCAGGCTCAAGGTCTTCCAGGTCCCCAGCGGCTGTGCGTCGAGTTTGTCGGCGACAAACTTGTAAAAGACCTCGGCGAGGCCAGTGGAGGAACGCAAGTGCGTCAGGTACTCGTTGTAGATGTGGTGCTGTGCATAAAAGAAGCGGTCCTGCTCGGGCAAGCCCTCGGTGCCAGGCAAGGGCTTCTTGGAGCGGCCTGACTTGTCTCTCTTGATTTTGTCGAGATCCTTCCTGGGCATCCCCCACTGCCTGGCCGCCACCATTTCGATCAAGACGTCGCTCTCGAAGCTGCTTGTGCTAGACGTCCGAAACATCTCCTGAACATTGGCAGCCCCGCGGACTACATATGCAGCCGTGGGGCCAAGATAGAACTTGACCACACTAGAGTGTTGGAGGGCCTCCCTGTTCGCACAGTAAGGTTCAGCAGGAGACTTGCCGTGTGAGAGGGGACTTTGCAGGTGGAGATCTCACTCTACCCGAACCAGAAACTTGTTCATGTTGGTCCACCAGTGGTATAGGTTGGTGACCCGGGGGATGGTCTCACTGAGACATGGTGGCTGCTTCCCCTTGGTTGACTGTGCGAAGCTGAGCCACAGAACACTAACACTTGCAGCAGCCAGGAGCAGGACGACGCAGAGAACCGGAGCGTCTGCTTTTGAGACGCCGACGATGCAAGCGTTGCGAGCACAGAACGCACGGAAGCCTTCAGGCAACACCGAGGCGAAGCTATGCACGTCCATGATCAAAACATTCCAGATCTCATGGAGGAACCAGTGAACCTGGTTGTAGAGGACATCAGAGGCTTAGTATACATAACTTTTCCAACATGGTATAGTGATCAAAGCGTGTCCATGGGGAGGGGTGCATACTTTTTTGTGTCTTTGGGTTTGAGCGATTGTAACATCAGAGAACCCAATATTGACTCTGTAATATTAGGACAGTGGGTGGTGTGTGATGTGCGTGCTGAGTCGATACACACAGATGTGTTGCGGTATAGGTGAACATCTGTATCCAACCGGGTCCTTAAGAACCCTTGACCATAGATAAACCAGGGGTGACCTCCCCCCCCCACCCCCCGAGCGCAATTCATAAACAGGCCTCTTGGTTGGCTGACTGGAGTCGCACTGATCCGCCCATTGTTTAGCACTGCTGCAGGATGAAGTATGCAGTACACCAAAGTAGCTTGACAACCCCGGACTGATTTGACGCTCCCTCTGGTCCTCCATCGTACCGACTGCGATCGGCGTTCGTGTTGTTTGTGTGGCTTGAAATTGGTATAAGACCAAAGTATATAGACGTTGTTCGGTCTGCTGGTCTCATAGTCGCGATAGCATTCGGCTTCTTGCTTGTGGAACATAGGGGGGCAATTGTCACTTTTGAACGCTACGACAGGCGTACCACTCCCACCACCTTCATTTCAGTGTATAAAGGCACCACTG
This sequence comes from Cryphonectria carpinicola, assembly GCA_014849955.1. Taxonomy (NCBI): domain Eukaryota; kingdom Fungi; phylum Ascomycota; class Sordariomycetes; order Diaporthales; family Cryphonectriaceae; genus Cryphonectria; species Cryphonectria carpinicola. Next base: position 60,577 of record JACWRQ010000216.1, on the reverse strand, counting down.
TGTGTGACCCCTCCTCTTCGGAGAATTGTGAAGTCACGTATGCAGACCCAGCTTGTGTATGCAACATATGATCAGTTCGGTGTGGTTGCACGCTACCTGCGCAGTATCTGTAGGGGCGTGCAGACATCCCGTCTACGATGGTACTCATGCATACTACCATACCATGTAGTATCGACTCCCATACGGCGGCGCACTGATATGCAGTGTCTTTGATACTCCGACGACAACAATGCCTGTAGTCTCTTGACCTTAGGCACTGATGAAGGGCAACTGGCCGTGCCTGTTAGTGCTAATAGCCCGACGACCTGGCTTACATCTGTAGTAGGAGTGTGGTCCACGATGGGCACCCTATGTAGTATGCATGGTCTCAAGCATAGTTTCAAACAGCTGGTGTAGTGTCTGCCTGGGCTGGGCAGTCGTGCAAGGCGCCCGCGGCGGCGGTCGAGTGCACATAGGAGCGAATATGTGCGCCCTTTGGCAGTGTCTTCAGCTGGCGGGCTCCGGGTCCCCATCTACCCAGAGGACGATATTGGCAGGCGCATCCTTGAGTTCTGCAAAGAAGCATCTTATGTCTTCGTCACTGTATCGTAGGCTAAAATGCATCAGCACAAAGGTGGTCTTGGGCCACTTCTTGACGACCGGCTCGAGGTCCGCCCATATGGTATGTTTTGTCTTGTTGGCCTGCCCTCGGTGCCTCTCGTACAGAAAGCTGCACTCGGTAATGACGACGGGGATCTCCTCCCTCAGCCACCACGGCTCTGCAGCCAGCGTGGCGGCGGTTGTGTCACCGAGGAACGCAAACACGGGCGTGGCGTGAGCCGTAGTGATCTCGACGCCGGACTCGCGGAGAGCCTTGAGCTCGATGCCCTTGCGGCCTGCGTATTCTGGCTTGAGCTTTCTGGAGTTCAGCTTGAACACGTAGCCGACGCATGGCACCTGGTGGTCGCAGGCAAAGACCTCGGCGGTGAAGTCGACCGTGCGGCGCAGAGGGACAACGTCGCCGTGGCGGACGCCGTGGGTGTTGTGTGTGTGTAGCCAGTGGGCTTTTGCAGGAGGAGTGATCGAGGAGGGACGTGCTTCTTCGGCCGTGCCAAGGTCGTCATTGTCATCGTCGTCGTCGTCGTCGTCGTCGTCGTCGTCGTCGTCGGGAAGCTCGGAGTCGTCGGCTGTCTTCAAGCCTCCGGCATTGAGCACCGTCTTGGCAACGAGGAAGTTATCGAGAACCTGGACCATCTCAGCTGGGCAAAAGATGTCTGGAGGATCACTGCGCTTGATAAAGGCGGGCGTGAGGAGGGCGTGGTCGCTGTGGCCGTGGGTGAGGAAAATGTGCTTGGGTCTCTGCTTGTTGACGCATAATCCGGCGTCGAGCAGCAGATTGAGCTGTGGGATCACGAACGAGGTGTGCCATGCCGCTCGTGATTTGCCGGTTAGGACGTATTGCTTGTGTTTTCCTGGGAATCGCCATTCAAGCACTTCCGAATGAGATGATTGAGAGAGGGGGGTTGCGAAAGCAAGCTTTGCCATCGTGATGCGCGCGAGGGTGAGGGGACTTTGAAGAAGGAAAGAACAAATGTAAAGCATTAAACGCGGTAGTAAAATTATTGGTTGGTCTGAACACTAGCTTAATATACGTCCAACGTGTTTAAAGAATATAAGAATATATATATATATATATATATATGTACATATACATATATATAATCGTATTATAAATATTATAATTTTTAAAAAAAAAATGAAAACACGCTAGTTTTATATAAAGTAGTGCTTACTTAAGCTTTCGCTTATTTTATTAACAAAAACGCATAACCCCGCTTTCTAAATGCTCGATCGCGTGCAGAAGGCGCGTCTGGAAACCGTGAGAAACGTGTTAATACCTTCTATTCTCCTTCCATACATTCGTCTTCTCCCCCAAAACAATAAATCAATGCCCTCTTGTGCGATGCATACATGATCCGTCTAGACACCGGCCCCCCTTCCTCTGATTTCGCAGGGGAAGATGCAGGAGCAACAGAGAGAGCGGGAAGGGGCGGCGAAACAACCAGGAAAGCACCCGTGTTTGGACGCCACTGCGCCTTTGAATCCAGTTATGAATAAGCCAGACTCGCGACAATATTGGCGTCCGTTCAATTCGATTGCTGGCCAGCCCCTCGGAGAGGTGAATAACAGCTATGACACTGCTTCTGCTCCTGCCCCGAGCTCTGGGCAGCCTGGCCTCAGTCCCCCATACTCGCTGCAGTTGCCGACTCTCACCTCGACCGCCATAACAGGAACCTCCCCTTCGGCAGCAAACCCGAATTTCTCTCTTGACAATCCACATAACAACAACACAACGGGTCATCCTGCTACAGGGTCTAATGCAGTGATATCGCCGGTTCACTGGCCTTCAGGGGCGCTTTCTGTCAACGAGACCCCCTTGGAAGGCTTCACCCAGGATAGCAACGAGACTGGCCCTCCTCCCCGAAAACGCTCGCCGTTGAGCTTCCCCAGGACAGTTTCCTCCACACCCAACTCCTCTTCACCCAACTCGCCGTTGTCTCTGTCCGTGCCAACGACCGTCACGAGCGCCCAAGCTCTTCCTCCAGTGCCTGCTGGGCCTGCTACCACTGCACCCCCTCATGGCACCAGCGGGACAATTACGAGTAACGGCGATCGTGGGGGGGCTTCCTCGAGCAATAGTCCAGCTACAGCGTCTCCCATAGAGATGGCGGGCCATCAGCTCCCGGCTAGCACGTCGCGTGAGGGTCTTGGAGATGGCGGAAGTGCTCGAAAGCCAGTGCTGAAGATGAAGAGGACAGGCCAGAGCTTCCCTGTGATCCTAAACACCACCGGGTCTCTACACCAGAGAAATACCTCCTCCTTGTCAAGTCGATGGCTCGGTCAACCTTCTGCCGGAGGCACTGCCACCAAGACGCCTGGTTCTTCTGAATCTCCGAGATCTGACCTTGCGAGGGATGCAAGGCAGGAATCTAATGCTGATACATCAGATAAGCTCGTTGGAGGAACCAAAGCTGCCGAGGCCCAATCAGACCGCCGTATCCTGCATCAGGTCCAGAGAGTCGAGATCCCCGCCGACAAGACGATAGTCATTCTGGATAGCGACGAATCTGATGACGATATCAAATACGAGACCGCCGGTCGTGACGTTGGTCCAGACGACTTGCTCGCCGAGGCACCTATCGAGAACAACTCGAGCAGTGATGACAGTGACACCAACAGCGATGATGATGGGGAGGACGAGGACGAGGATGAGGACGAGGAAGAGGAGGAGGAGGCACTGGAGATGGGTTCAAGTGGAGAGTCATCCTCTCGCCAAGTATTTCGTGCACCGAACCAGGAAACGGACGAGGCTGAGGATGGTCCCGAAGATGACGATGCGTCGTCTGCGTTATCACCAGCAGATTCTTTGCTCGCTGATGAGCCTACGGCGGCTTTGCCTTCTGCCAACATTCAGCTCCAGCTGGTTTCTTACCCTACAACCATTCTCAAACATGCATCGGCTGATCGTCTCTACACTACTTGGTCAGGTACGTGGCGCTCAGTCTGCCGTACATCTGTGATATACCTGACTTTGACGTGCTGATTTATTTATGCATGTAGACTCCGGTACCCCCGTCACCGCTGCTCCCGCGGTATTCCCCGACGGCTACGAGAAAAGCACTGAGATCAAGGGTTTTCCCTGGATTTGTTCAGTCAGGTCTTGCAGAATGACCTACAAGACCTCAGCAGGCTTAGGTCCCCATTTCACAGTGAGTGAAGTCATATTCTTACGTTCTTGTGCCTTGGCTGACTCTACTTAGTCCACCCACAGACGAGCCATGTTGAATGACAACATGGACGGAACTGTGTCCATCGTGGGTTCATATACGGGGAAGAATGAGTTGGGCAGAAATCCTCCCGTTGTTGTGTCCAAAAGACCCTTGGACCCCAACGAACCGCCAATGCTCCCGCCCTCCATACCACGGGCAAAGCAAATGCTTCTTGAGCCGAACAAGATTGCTGTTGCACCTGCCGTTCTGGCTGATGAGACGCCGGTCAAGAGGCCGGTCACAGGCAACGACGATACATTCGTGCTTGGGACAAAGCATCGCCCACCCCTTCCGCCGGCTGATCCGAAGCATGTCGAAGAGATGTGGTCGTATATGAAGCCCCACCTCACAGTGCACCGCTCAGTGCCAGACAAGAACTGGGCGCAACATGTGCTCCCTCTTCGGCGAGTACGGGAGCTGAGATGGAATGAGAAGCGTATCGTTGAACACCCGTATAGAGACTCGCATGCCAGGGACATCACGGCATTGATTGTCCAGCTCACCGGTGTCGAGGCGCGTGCCCCCTGCGCGCAATGCCGACAAGGCAAAGGTCCCTTCGCTGGCTGCATTATGGTATCTCCCGACGCACCGCCCGAGGCGAAGTCCAGGATCCTCAGTTGTGCAAACTGTAAGTGCACACCCACACTTCTGTAAACCTAGCAGGTGTACCTTGGGCTGATGGTTATTGGAGGCTATTATCACTGTGGCCAATCCCGGTGCAGTCACTGCAAAGCTACGGTAGAGCGCCGAGGAACGCGAGTCGACCAGAAGCCGAACAGCTACAACGTAAAAGTCTCGTCCAACCATGCTCAAGGGAAAGCTTCGACAGCTTCAACCCGCGAGCAGCAAGGTGGCCTGGGAGTAGCATCATCCGAGATGGAGGACGTCGAGATGACCGGCAGTGCACACAGGAAGCGGAAGATAGTGGTAGCGAGATCTAAGACTGCCGTGAAACAGGGTGGTTCAACGACCTCCCGTGACCCTGCGAAAAAGCTGTGGGACTACATGCTTCCCTACCTTCCCGAGACTCTGAACTGGGTTACTTCTGATGCGCATGTCAGCAGGCTACTGAGCCTCATACGCAGGCGAGACGTGCAATGGCGAATGGGCCAGCAGAAAGATCGCCTGAACGATGACAGGATGCAGATCGTCGGGCTGCTCGTGCATCTTGTCGGCAATGAGAACGCCAATGGGGAAAAATCATGCACGAATTGCAACCGAGGCCAGGGTCCGTTCAATGGCTGCTACGTCCTGCCGAAAGAAGCGCCTTGGGACTCTCACGCGGAGGTGCAAGGCTGTGCCAATTGCTATTTCATGCACACCAAGTCGACCTGCAGTGCCAAATCGGGCTGGAAGGGCAGGGCGGGTGACAAGCCCGAGGCAAGCTCCTGGCAGGTTCCGCCACCGCCTGTGGCTGAGTGGGCTGTGGCGGCTGCCAATAGTAAGAAGAGGTCACGGCTTACAAACTCGGATGTGGGTACGCGGAGGCATTCTGATGGACCGTCCAGTGGGGAGGATGAGGATACAAAGCCTCGGAGCAAGATCGTGAAGCTCTCCCTCCATCGCAAGCCTGCTGCGTCGACACTGGCCTCAGCTGGTGACCTGCGGACGAGCGCAAAGAAAGAAGGGCCTGCCACTGTTACGCAGCCATCACCAGCGCTCATCGGCGCAGGCCAGTACCAGCCCGAGGTCCCGCTGGAGATGGAAGACTGGGAGATCGCGCCTGGACGCATCCGCGAGCAGGGCGTCGAGCGGGTCAACAACATCGCCTTCTCCAAGTCCTTCCTCGAGAGCAACCAGTCCGTGCCTATCTCCGCCGAAGTGGCCTTTGAGGTCAAGACGATCAAATCTGGCCGCTCGCTCAAGCTGGAGGCTGTGGCGACCAAGATGCGGTACTGCTCGCTGGCGAGCGGGAAGCTGCGCGTGTCTATCCAGGGGCAGCCGGATTTTACGGTTGGGCCGTCTGGGCTGTTCAAGATTATGCCGGGTCTGCACTTTTCGGTGCAGAACCGGATTTATAGTGACTCGGTGCTGCACATCACTAGCATGTACTCGGATGGTTAAGAAGGAGGCTGGGCCCGCGTTGTTTCTCCAACTGTGTTCTGTATGTGTTGCATATCGCGTCGCGCACCCTGTTCTGGGTATACAGGAGCGTCACATGCGCGTGCTGCGCGCCTGATTCGAAGATTTACAGGGGAGCAAAATGCTATTCATCGACGATAGCATGCACATAAGGGGGTCAAGTGGCCAGATTAAGACAGGGTTTTTGTGTGTGTACAGAGGTTGGCATATGAGCGTGATTTATTATGTATGCATTGATAGCTTCTTGGGTATTGTGGGCGAGAAATGCCCACAATAGAAGGCTGCAGTGGTGGTCATGATTTGTCACGCTCAGGAAGCGGAAGGGATTGGATGTCTGGCAAGACATGGACTTTGCTTGGAACAGCTGAAGGTCTCTAGGCGCTTGAGCATTACGAGACATGGTTAGCCCTCACGATGATGGGGTTGGGTACGATTCGCACTTATCTGACACTTGACCTGAGCAAGATGATGAGTCTGTGGCATCGAGCCATTACAGTCTGCTCAAAGAACCCAGCATTCTCTAGGTTTGGAGTGACGATGAATTGTGATTAGAAAATAGGCATCGAGATCGAGCCTGCTTTCAATCCACGCTGGGGCAGACCGAGACGGTCCCTTGAAGGCACTCGAGTAGAAATTGTCTGGATATTCTGAACCAAAGATACGTAAATATCCTTGTAGGTAATCACTAATCAGTGCCCGGGAGCCTCACGAAGACTTCTCAGCCCACCACCTTGCCAGGCCATCAACATCGCACCCTTCAATATCCCGTGGATTCTCAAACCACCACCTGGGCCCATCTTTGAAAATCTCATTTCCGTACTTCTTCAAGCTGCCGCCATCGAACCTATGATTCTTGACCGCAAGCAGCAGGACCACACTCCCCACGGCGGGCGTGAAGGCCTCCGGGTCGAGAAATACTGTCAGGAGCACCTGTTTGCTCGTCGACGGGTCTGCGAGCCGCGCTGTGCGCTGCTTGAACGGCTGCTTGTTGGGAGGCAGGATGGCCAGCTCGACCCCAGAGAGCGAGGTCACGACGGCGAGGATATTGACTACCCAGTTCTGCTTGTACGGCAGGTTCGGAATGGACTTGAGCGGTGTCAGCTTGAGGGGCTTGTTGCTGGGGTTGTGAACCGCCCCGGCTAGGTCCGTGCTGCTTGCTGCGCGGCTGGAGTGTGAGCCGACTGCTTCTTGGCTGTATAGCCTTGCGTCTTGTCCATGTTGGGCGGGTGGCTCTGCAGCGTTGTCCTGGGTGATGTCGAGACGGTTGAGACGCTCTGCTGTCGTCCCCACCCCAGGAGTAAGTGGGCGCTGTGTCGTGGACGTGTGCGGAGAGTCCTCGTCCTCTCGTTCTCGTTCAATTGCGTTCACTTGGCGGGGAACCGCCACCCGCGGATTGCTTGGAGCAAGAGGATGTACGGCCTGCCGCCTGGAGCCCACGACTATCTGCACGCAGGCAGGATCCCAGCCGACGACTCTCATATCTCGAATTATCAAGAAGACCTCCTCGTCCTCCTCGTCCCCGTCCTTCTGTTCACGCTCTTCCTGCTCCAGGTCCTCTTCCAGGCCCAGGCCCAGGCCCAGGCCAAAGTCTAAGTCTTCATCTATTGGGACAGGATGAACCGGAATGAACCGCAGCTCGAACCAGTCCAGACGGACATAGCAGCCAAGGTGGAACCGCCCGCTGTCCACCACGCGGTGCATTTCCGGCACAACCAGAGCCTGGATAACGAGCTCTCCGTCTCCTAACAACAGCCGCACCGCACGGTAGCGAGGTGAGATTGGGCTGAGCTCGTCTATACCTTCGACAAACAGGATAGATCCAGGTGTGCAGCGCTGTGTCTCGAGCAGGTCCTCGATACACGGCTCGAGGGTGAAGGGATCCTCGCCGCTGGCGACCCTCACGGGAGGCTCGAGAGCTGGTCTGGGGGCGGACATGGAGATGATGTCCGCGCTGACATGATTGCGAGATAGGATGAACGATGAGTGAAATGGGAGGGGTGAGGAACGAAGCTCAGGTTCATCAAAGAAGATTGTAGGAAGATGCCGTAGATCCCTATATCTATTAGACGGCATGTGCTTGCTTTCAGGCGGTTGGCCCCCCAATGTTTAGCAGGGGACGGGCCGCTGCGGCACCGTAGTGCTCAACCAGCGCCGCCCACTGTAGAACCCTGGTAGGGCCTAGTTCAACGCTGCACTGTAGCACGAATGATGCCTACCGGGTTAGCGTTAGGCGCTGTGTGGGGTGCCTGCCAGCCAGCCTATCGAAAAGTCCATGAAAAACCATCGACAACCAACCCTCCTCCTTCATGTGATTCTCGTTCCACGTTGCAGGCCATCGTTGTGCATTACTGCTGCTCTCCTCTTTGTGTACTTTCCATGACCATCCCCCTACTGGCTCGGCCACTTCTCAGAGCAGCTCGAGCACCAGCCATTTACCGCCGTCCCACCACCGCCGCCGATCCTGCCAACCTGCTAACCGCCCTCCTCAAACCCCTCCTCCGCACCCTCACCACCACCACTACAATGGCTGCCGACCTTCCCGCCGACCGCCGACCGCTCGTCATCTCCGGCCCCAGCGGCGTAGGCAAGGGCACCCTCTACAACCTCCTGCGCGAGCGCCACCCAGACACCTTCGTCCTGTCCGTCAGCCACACCACCCGCGCACCGCGCGAGGGCGAGCAGCACGGCGTGCACTACTACTTTGTCACGCGCTCCGAGTTTGAAGACCTGATCGCCCAGGACGGCTTCGTCGAGCACGCCCAGTTCGGCGGGAACCGCTACGGCACCTCCAAGGGGGCCATCGCCGAGCTGAGCGGGCGGGGCAAGGTGGTCGTGCTGGACATCGAGATGGAAGGCGTGAAACAGATCAGGCAGAGCGGGATGGGGGCGAGGTATGTCTTTGTCGCGCCGCCGAGCGAGGAGGAGCTGGAGAGGAGGCTCAGGGGCCGGGGCACCGAGAAGGAGGACAGCGTGCTGAAGAGGTTGAAGCAGGCCAAGTAGGTTTCCCCCCCCCCCCCTTCCCCTTTCTTTCCTTCCCTCTGGGGGGTGGGTGGAAGATGTTGGACAGCCAAAGTTTTGTAGGCCTCGTGTGCATTTTGCTGACGGGAATACTCTGTGCACAGGCTCGAGCTCGAATATTCGAAGACGCCCGGTGTTCACGATCTCATTGTAAGTTTTGAAGCACATCCGGGTTGCAGGCCTCATGTTTTTTTCTTCTTTTTTTGGGGGGGGGGGGGCGGCAGGTACTAATTCTAGTGACAGATTGTGAACGACGACCTCGAGAAGGCCTACAAGCAGCTGGAAGACTTCGTGTACAACAAGCCAGCGGACGCATAAACTGTTCTTGCACCAAGCGCAGAAACACACGCTATGGCGGTATCAATCCTTTAGAGATAAAATAAAAGAATGGATGACTGGATGATACCCAGATGAACGTCACCATTTACGGCTATACATTTCGGTTTAAAGACTAGTTCGGTGATCAATTTCATATGTATTCCGGCAGGTATCAAGACTAGACTCTAATTAGAGTGCCGAAGGGCTGAAGATTAAGAATGGGAAGAAAAGATAGAAAAGGAAGACCCCAGAATACTAAAAGAGAATAAGCGTAATAGTCCAGTCCATGGGAAAACACGTTTGTCCCATGTGCGCCAAACAATCCTTTCTTGACGCAGGAGGGGGGCAAGGCCACCCCGTCTACATCATCACAAACAGAAGAGAGAGGCCTGTCTGTCTGCCGCTTGCGTGCGCACATTTTGCGTCAACCCAGTTTCCAGCCGTCACAGGCCAGCAAAGCTCGCTTTCACGTTCTCGTCGATCGTGCGCTTCCTGAATGGCTCCTCCTAGTAGCCGTTCATAGTCATACGCTGAGAGCTTCGGCTCATCTCGCGTTCGGCGGCAGGGCTGATCGGTCTGCTGCTGCTGTGGCCCTGTGCGCTGCCCTCCTTCAGTGCCAGCAGCTGCTTGGAACGGAAGCCCTCATAATGGTTCTGGGACGTCGTCTCGATGAGGTCCTGCAGGTGTGTTCGGAGCAGGAAGTTGCGCAGGTAGACGAACTCGCAGTGGTTCTCGTCCTCAACGTTGATCACGCCCCACCGGTTCTGACGACCCCGGACCTGCTTGCCGTTCACAATGATCGACTTCTCGGACCCGACGACGGCGAAGGGGACAAGGTTCTAGAAGTAGCAGGTATTAGTTACGATCTGAATAAGCGTGGATTTGCATACGGTGCGGTGTGTGTGTGTGTCTGTGTGCACGTACCTTGATCTGGTTGTTCATGGCGCGCTCCTCGTCGTCGAACTCGTCATTGTCGTAGGGGAACATCTTGAGGTTGTGGAACGCAAACTCTTCCTTGATGCGCTCCTTGAAGGCCTGGCGCTCGTCCATGGTCAGGGTATCGGCCTTGGCGATGACGGGCACAACGTTGACCACATCCGACAGCTTCTTGAGCACCACAATATCGATGGGCTTCAGGGAGTGGCCGGTGGGCTGGATGAAGAACAGGCAGCAGTGAATGCGGGTGTCCTGGATGTACTTGTCACGCGCGGCAGTGAGCTCCTTTCGCAGGTAGGCGGAGTGCTGGTCCTTGATGTACTTGACAATAGGGTCCCAGCAGCGGTCGTTGTTAATCAGATCACCGTAGCCAGGGGTATCGACAATGTTGAGCCTGAGGCGGACGCCATTCTCCTCGATGATGTGGGACACGGGGTGAATCTCAGTGGTTGAGCGGATGACCTCGTCGGGCACGAGACGACCCTTGGACTCGATGAGGTGGGAGGCGAAGATGGTGTTGATGAGGGTCGACTTTCCGAGACCAGTCTGGCCTGTGGTTGAGGGAACACGAAACACGTCAGTCAACGACTCAATTGAACTGCCCTGGCATGATCCAAAGGACCCCCTGGTGCTCAGTGATCGAGTATAGACTTACCAACGCAGATGACGTTGAACTGGAAGCCACGCTTCAGGAGCTTGCGCTCGATCTGGCTGGTGATGCTGTCGAAACCGACGTGGCTCTGGGGGTAAACGGTCGCGGGAGCAACGGTCGCCATGGTCGTATACAGAGAAGGCTAGAATCAAACGGAAATGGAAGACAAATCGTAAGTCGATGAAGAAGAGAGTGTGGTGCTCGGGTTGTTGAGACCTGTGAGTTGGGTATCGTGGGATGGAAAAAGGGAGAAAATGGGTGGGAAGAACGAGTGAAGATGAAGAAGTGTGTGCGATTCAAGATTGCTTCGCTGGTGATCTCCTTTGCCGTGACTGCTCGAGCGCTGCAGAGGGATTGATTACTTGCCCAAATGACAATTTCCGCCTTGCTGGGGGGGGGGAGACTGTGGAAAGGGGTCGTAGGCTCGTAGCTTCGCAGGGTGGAAAGGGGGCCTCCCACTTCAGCCAATTAGCGCATGGTCCCTACTCCACATACTGCTTGGGGTACAAGCTCAGGCCATAACCCCCCGAACCCCAGCCCGGCAGGCGTCGCGGGTACCTGGGAACTGAGCCCTGCAATTCGCGCTAGTAATTTTTCTGGAAGCCAAACCTCAACCTCAAGATCTTCGCGATAGCATCTCTGAACGCGACCCACTGCCACCCTCTCCCTCTTCATCACCAACTGTCGGCGCTACCTTCTGAAGTCCTCCCGCCATATTTCAACGAATACAGAAACCAAGCTTCCATCTTTTCGGATACAAGCAGGCCGGTCTGAGGAGCGTCGACAATGGCCAGTGCAATGCTGCCCGCGCGGACAGCCTCCATCATCCCACGACTCTCCGCTTCGACAACACCTTTTACCTTCAGATTCGCCTCTCTCCGCATAAGACAGCTATCGATACCACTGCTTCCACGACTCTCCCTAGCAGTACCAGCGATATCACTCAACCTTCCTTCGCTTCCATCATGGGAGGAAATATGGGATGGGCTGCTGAAGGCAGTACCAAAGAAGAAGGTGTCACACTCCAAGAAGAGGCATAGGCAGATGGCAGGAAAGGCCTTGAAAGATGTCACATCGTTATGTCGATGTTCGGTGTGTGGCCATCCCAAGCGGATGCACGTTCTCTGCCTAAACTGTGCTAAGAGTAAGGACCACCCGGGTATCTCAGGAATTTTACCTTGATTTCACACTGACATTTGTCAACAGAGTTCGCGAGCATGATGACCAAGCCTGGCCAGAGCACAGGAAAGAAGGCGCAAATAACAATTGACAAGAAGGACGGCAAAGAGTGAAGAGGTTACTCGAGGTATTCGAACAAAGCATGTGATGATGCGGAGGGGCCACTCGAACAGAGGCATGGAACATACAGTCATACGAAGCTCAAAGGGCTGTGGGCTCTGGAAGAAGACCTCGCTTTTCCGGTAACACCCGACACCTTGTTGCTAGATGAGTTTAGAGCGCAGGCAGGTCGCAACATATTGTTACATGAGGCCCCAGAGAAGGTGTGAACTGTTCCCCGGGCATCAGTGGACGGTCAAAACTGCCGAGGGGAGTGGTATTGGCCTGTTTAGGAGACAGTCTTGGACTTACAGTCCAAAATGACATCCATATATTGGAAATATTGCAGCCATAGACGAGAAATGTCTTATTCAAGTCAGACTCGATCATTTTCGTGTACAGACCATGGTGGACAAGAATCAGCGCATGTGAGGGATCGACTATTGTATGCAGACAAACCTCTCAGTCAGTATGATACTTCCTAAGCAACACAGCAAATGTCTTTCCAGACTTGTAGACATCATAACATTATATGGACTGCCAATGCTCCTTATTGAGTTAGGCAGGGAATAAAAAAAATGGCAGGTGGTGGTGCACATGTCAGTGCAAGGGGCTGACCCCGCTTAGAGAATTCCATCCATGATGCAACCATCCCAAGCCCAACTGCATTGTGAAGCCTGTTTGTTAAGGTCACAAAAGTTTGATAAAAGCTCTCCTATGGAATTTTGAGCAAGGAGGCAAAACCTCTGTTTCAGCACATTGGCTAGATCCAAACCCTTGCCAGATCTGCTGCAACATTTATACAAGCAAAGTCAGAGCTCTGTGGCAGGTAGCAGCACTCTTACATCACTCCTAGCCTGAACCCCACCAACCGACCTAAGAGCTTCCCCAGATGGTCTACTTGAACAACCTCCCACTGTCGTCCTCACCACCATCACGCATGGACCGGTGACAATGGTGAGACTCTCCACAGCTATTTTATTGCATCATAACTCTAGCTGACATCAATTGTAGTCGAAACAGTACCTCACCACCCACACGGTGGACAATGGTATGTCTCTCCGGCCCTGCCAACCTTCGCATCCACGATCGCGTCGCTAAAATCTGGATTCGCACAGCCCACACGACCGACATCTTTTCCTTAGCCGCGACGTCCACCGCCCTCCTTACCGGCAGCGGCTCCTCCACAATCAACATCCATCGCACGACAGACCCCAGCGGCACCTTTCCGATCTCCCAGTCCCTGACAGCCCACAAACTCGGCACCCATCACATCGCGACATCCCCCCGCGGCGGCGACGGCCGGATCGCCGCAAGCGTTGGCTTCGGTGGAGACATCAAGGTCTGGCGGTGCGATGCCATCACCGGCGACTGGTCGCTAGACTTGGAGATCTCGCCCGCGGAAGCCAAGGCCCGCGGCGGTGGCGACGTCTGGGCTGTTGCGCTCGACAGCCGGGAGAGATACCTCGCTTGCACAGCGCATGATGGACGCATATGCGTGTGGGATCTGGAGAGCAAGAGCGTCGTGCAGACATACGAGACCGGAGGTGCCGGCGCGGGCAGCTTTGGGCTGTGTGTGGACCTGAGCCCCGATGGGAAGCTGACGGCGAGCGGGCACCATGACGGGAGTGTGTATGTTTTTAGCAACGAGGTCGGGCACCTCAAGTATTCCCTATCTGGTAAGTCCCTCCCCCCCCCCTCTCTCGGCCCCCCTCCACTTCTTCGTGCACGGTTTGGTTGGGAAAGAAAGGAAGAGCTGCTGATAGGTTCTGCCTAGGCCTCGCAAAGCCCGTCCGAGCAGTCGCCTTCTCCCCCGGCAACACACGCCTTGCAGCTGCCGGCGACGCAGGCGTCATCGCGATCTACGACGTCCGGACAGGCGAGCACGTCGGCATATTGCGAACAGGCTCTGAGTCCTCGGCATGGATCACCTCCGTGGATTGGTCTGACACGGGCGAGTACTTGCTGTCAGGGTCTACGGACGGCAAGGTGCGCGTGTGGTCGATCGACCGGGGCGTGTGTGTCGCCACGCACAGCGAGACAGACAAGATTCTGTGGAGCGTACGGTGGCTGCCCAAGAAGGGAGATCATCAGGGCGAGATGTTCTGCACGGCGGGGGCCAACCGGAGCCTTACTTTCTACCGAGAGGGTGGAAAGTCCCTATAGCGGCAAGATTACGATACAATCTGCTCGCTCTTGGTGTCGGAGCATGGGCAATGGTCTTTTTTCAATGTGGCCATGGCCTGGCCCTATGCCAACTTTTTTGACGGATGCACCAATAAGATTTGCTGAGCTATCTCATGCACATTTGCAGGGCGTGTGGCGTCTGGGATCTTTACCATTCAGGTGGACGGCAAGCGCCTGCATGTCAAGTTCACCTTTCCCAGGTTAGGCAGAGGTTTATTGCGTACTGGGATAACTTTGTGTGCCTTCAGATATCACAATTGAGCCAGGTGAGGGAGGACATTTGTCTCAGCACGTGGAAGAGAGTTCGGCGACACTCCAGGGCCAGATCCAACAGATTATAGAAGTGATCTGCTGGCAATGGCTAAATGATGGAGAAGATGAGAAGAGGACCTGAAACGATTTGTCCATCTATTGTCTGTGTTTCCATAAAAAGCCTTTTGCTAAAGTAGCTGAATGGAAACATTTTCAAGCATAGCCTTCAAATTCAGGAGCCCTCAAAACCGACCATCCATCAGTGCCCAGAGGACGTCTCATTCCCCATACGCAATGAAGGCATAAATGAGCTGGACGCAACACGACTCGTATTTGCCCAAGTCCTGGCTTGCTTTTCTGATTTTCGGGCTTCCCTTGCTGTTGAGAGGAAGAAAGGCCCAAAGGCGGAGAAGAGCCCGCCGGGGGGGGGGGGTCGTTTCCCGTTAAACTCAGGTCATGTGCTAGCGTGTCAATTCCGCGCCAGCACGTTGCCGAGCTACAGTGATGCCTGGCTCTTCAACTCACCTCAAACTTCGACCTCAAACTCACATTCTCAACCAAATTTACCTCTCACATCATCTTCTTACAACATCCAACAATCCCCAAAACTTCCCTATCAATTTTCTAAATCTCAAAAGGTCACATTCATATCATTTATTCTCAGCTGAACACTTGACCCACATTTCCTTGTCGACGTCATCACGCTCTCCAGTCACGATGCCAACAACCCGCAGATCGACCCGCAGTGCTACTGCAAAGGGGCACGGCAAGCAGTCAACCCTCAGTTTCAACAACAAAGTCACAAAGACTGGTGCTGCTAAGGCTAGCGCTAAAGAGGCTGCTGCTGCTGCTGCACTCCCCTCGGGTGGCCTGTCGAAAAAGGTTGTCGTCGAGCCCGTCAACGAGGGAGAGGAAGAGGAAACTCTCGAGGTCTTTCAAGAAGACAAGGCAGTCGAGGAGGCAGCTGCTAAGGAGGAGAAGCCTGAGGTTGAAGTGCAAGCTGAGAAGGTCTCCGACCGGCAGATCAAGAAGTATTGGGAGGGGGTGGAGGATGCGCGGATCGCAAAGAGGGTGCATCAGGAGGATCTGAGCTTATCGGAGAAAGTACTACGGTATTTTGACATCAGTTCGCAGTATGGGGTAAGTCTGCACAATCACCTTTGCACCGCCAACCTTGTGTGGCTTGTTGGGCTCATGGATGGCTTGGAGCTGGACACTGACGTTTGCTAGCCCTGCACTGGAATTCCGCGAACGAAGCGGTGGTACCGCGCCGAGAAACTCGGCTTGAACCCACCAATCGAGGTTCTCGCGGTTCTCTTGAAGAAGGAGCAGGACGGGAACGGTGACATGGAGAGGTCTGCGATGGATCGGCTGATGGAGTCGACTGCTATTGGCAGCATCTGAGGGTGGAGATGGGCGGATTCGTCACCATGGCAAACAGTCTAGGGTTTCTCAACTCGGCGTCACCAGTGTGGCGATTTTCCGAGCTCCGAAAGAGGGAGGACCTGGGTTCGACAGTGAAAAATTACGATGTGCGATACACACAACTAAAGGGCTTTCTTGGAGTGCAAGGAGTTTGTTGAGAGGATCTGCTTTGCGTGTTGGTCCGGTCAGGTACCCGCGGGGGGGGGGGGGATAGATAATACTTCAGGACGGTCTCTTTCTGACCATGAGGCAAAAGATTTGACCATTTCACACAAGATAGCGAGACCATATTCTTCTTACTAGCTTCTAGGTTCAACGCCTGCTCAGTACCAAATGCTCCTCGTCCGATGATGCGGAAGTGTTTCCTGCCCCTTCGCCTCCAGCTCCTTCATTAGATCGTACAGAAAAAAGTCAATCAAGATGGCATTAATCTCGACGTCAGGATGGTTCCGTTTGATCTCTCGCCTGATCAATTCCACACACCAGATACTACAAGCTATCCTTTTTGTCAGCAAGAATCGCCCTGCGACAGAAGGGGAGTCGAAAGGAACATCGGAAGCTCACCTCTCAACTGCATCTCCCAGACGCCACCGCTCTGTATCACCTCCTTCTCCTTAACAGCCGTCATGAGGGGAGGACTATACGAGATGCACCCCATCGTGCTTAAAATCTGCGGCACCCTATAGTCTGCAAACATGGTGATCTTGTCAATGTCCCGGAACGCACCGTAGCTCTCGCCCTGGAAGCACGCCCACAGGTCCGCAACCAGGATCTGGGCTCGCTTGAGGAAGCGAATGGGCTTCTTCCTCCCCTGCCACCGGCATTCATCCCGGAAGCAGGAGAAGTCTTCTGCTAATAAGTTGACGAGACCTGCAGCTGAGCCATTGGCTGCGTCAATGCAGTTTGTGAACCTGCAGGAGTATTTCTGCCCGGGAAGAGGGGGGGGGGGTGGTTACTTCGGTTAGTGGCTGATAAAGAGCGTCATGGTGCAGGGTCCAAAAAAAAAACCAAAAAAAACCTACTTCGTAGAGAACCTTTCCAGCTTCTCGCAAACACTCCAGACGACGTTCGAGGAGGGGTATTTCCTCATCTGTAGTCGACCGGAAGACGTGTCTCAACCTTTCCAGCGTGCACTCATTCTCATCCTGCCAAAAGTGCGGGTCCGTGATGGGGATATCTAGAAGAGTCGAGCTTGTCAACGGCCAGCCCACAGGAAGACCAAGACCCTCACCGCCAGAGAAGGAGCCCTGTATGCATGTAGCCGATGGGCCGCAAACTAACCTTCGTCGATGGCCCTCTGCAGCGCCGCCACAAGGCTCCAGTACCCCGTCCACGTCTTGTCCTTATACGAGATTGCAAACCTCTTGTCCTCAGGCAGCTCGGACCAAAACGAGAAATTCAGCAGGTCCATGGTGAAGATGAAGTTCACGGTGGCCTCGTCCTTGCTCTTGGGATGAAGCTCGTGCTCGGACCATGTCGCCGTCGAGTAAGACTTTTCCTGCATCTGTCGATAGATGGATTTGGCGGCTGTCTTGCAGGACCACATGTCCAGTGCAACGTCGATGGCGTTGTCGTAGACGTACTCGACGCCGTCCAGCACGCCAGTCTCTGGCTCGGCGGCCGCGGCAGGTTGTCCTAGGAAATGCGCCCGCAGGAGGGCAACGAGTTCTGGGTCGGCTTCATCGTCTGACATGTTGAATATACCACTTTTGGTCGAACCACACTTGGAGGGACTCAATGGCAGGAAAAATGAGGGTCTAGAGTATGGAGACCGAAAGCACTGGCGCCTCGTGTTGGAGACCTTTGATATGAAGTTGATTGTTCGGGAGGGTCTGGAGAGAAAGGACAGCTTTGTTGTCAGGGGTGCGCAAGGATGGAGCCAACCAAGCATTGGGTATCTACTACTGTAGATCGATCTGGACCCTCTTATAAAAGTTGAGTCTTAAAATCATCTCTATTCTCTGATTTTTTTCCTTTCTTCATCACGACACCATCAGGAACATACATAATCCAGAGTTGCTAGTTCGGAACTCAGGGTATGCGATACTGCCGCATATTCTTCACCAGCACCTCCTGAACGCCCTGTATCGGCGTCAACGAGGCCTGTTGGTCCCCAGAAGCCTCTGGGCTGTTTTCAGCTAGTAGAGCCTGAGAGCTTGGGTCAGTTACGTCAGCGTTTCAACAACCGGGCCGGCCCCTGAAGCCCTGGATCTCAGCAGGAGTTTGGCACCCGATCTAGTGTGGCACGGACCACCAATGGGTCTGCGGGTCGGTAGCTGGACCTGATCTCGAGGCTGGACCCGCAATCTACGTAAAGTACTTACTTTGGTAGGTACCTCGTACCTCTCCCACTCTTACACCCACACCCACACCCACACCCCAACTTTTCCACCCTGCCTGCCAGCCGCCTCGGTAATCCTACACTCGTGGTTGTAAGTGGTAGCAGCTCGTGCTGGATGAGCTCTCACATCATATCCGTCGCTTGACTGACAACCGTCACTGACCAGCCTTTCTCGCCGTTACTCGAGTCCCCCGCCACGAAAATCTACCAGCCCCGCGCGACACATCCACGTCCTGCCCAACGTCAGACGAAAAGAAAGAGTGAGCTTACCTTTCCAAAAAAAAAAAAAGAAAAAAAAAAAGAGCACATGCGCGTTTGATGCGCCGACCGCGACCATGAGCGCTCCTACGGGCGAAGCTCCCACGTCCTCCGCTGCATCTATCCCTCCTCCTGCAGTCGTCCCGGCCACACCCGCACAAGCTGCCGATGTACAACAGCATCAACAACAGCAACAGCCTGTCTCAGGCGGCGGTGGCAGCGTCGCGCAAGCAGCCTCTTCCCACACCGTCCCAGGTACGCCAACCGGTGGCGCGGCTACCGGCCGAGCGCCGCCCGTGCCACGGCAACATGCAGCGCCTACTCGCGATACGCTTAATGTGCGTTCGCTCGGGCCTGCTGTGAACTCCCAAGTCAAGAACGTATGTGCAACCCCTCCCTGCCTCTCACCTCGCACTCCTCATGCACTACCCAGTCGCCCTTACTACGAGCCGACCCCCTCTAAGAGCTGCTTCGCCCCTGCACCTCTGTCATCTGATTCTGCCATCGCAATGGAGTCACATGTGTCACTCGATGACTTCAGCTTCACCATAAGCGCGGCGACAGACGACGCAGTCACTTCCTCGCCTCTCGAACACGCCACGCAGTCGCTGAAGACTACCGTACTAAGATGTTTACAGTCGCGGGTCCTGATGGTCGGCGCCGGTGGCATCGGCTGCGAGCTCCTCAAGAACATCGTCCTGCTCGGCTTCGGCGAGATCCACGTTGTCGACCTCGATACCATTGACTTGAGCAACCTCAACAGACAATTCCTCTTCCGCCACGAGCACATAAAGAAGTCCAAGGCACTGGTATGCGATGAGTGGGACGTGTTCTACTGCTTCGATCGGACATTTGCTGACAAAGTGGGATAGGTGGCCAAAGAGACCGCGCAAAAGTTCAACCCAAAGGTCAAGATCGAGGCACATCATGCGAATATCAAGGAGTCTCAGTTCAACGTCGACTGGTTCCGGGGCTTCCACCTCGTATTCAACGCGTTGGACAACATGGACGCTCGGCGGCATGTGAACAAGATGTGTCTGGCGGCTGATGTGCCCCTGATCGAGAGCGGAACCACGGGCTTCAATGGTCAGGTTCAGGTGATCAAGAAGGGCGTCACGGCCTGCTACGACTGCACGCCGAAGGACGCGCCCAAGTCGTTTCCCGTCTGCACGATCAGAAGCACGCCGAGTCAACCCATCCATTGCATAGTATGGGGCAAGAGCTACTTGTTGAAGTATGACCTCCTGACGAGAAATCCTTTTAGACGTGTACTGACTGTTCACCTGCAGTGAGATGTTTGGCGCAAGCGAGGACGGATCCGCCTTCGACCACACAGACGACCAAGACAATGCCGACGAGATTGAGGAACTGAGAAAAGAGTCAGAGGCCCTCAAGAAGATTCGCGAGTCCGTCGGCTCAGAAGATTTTCCGCAGCTGCTGTTCGACAAGGTGTTCAAGGCAGATATCGAGCGTCTGCGTTCCATGGAGGACATGTGGAAGTCGAGACAACCACCTCAGCCATTGGATTACAAGACCGTGGTGAGTCAGGCGACAGAGGCGCTCGCCAGCAAGAACGCCATATTACAGGACGGTCAGAAGGTGTGGACATTGGAGGAGAGCTTAGTTGTCTTCAACGACAGCCTAGACCGACTGAGCAAGCGCATGTTGGAGCTGAGGAAGGCACATGAGGGCTCGGGCCCTGCGCCCGTGATTGAGTTCGACAAGGACGACGAAGACACTCTGGACTTCGTCGCAGCGAGTGCAAACATCCGATCGACCATCTTCGGCATTGAGCGCAAGTCTCGTTTCGACATTAAGCAGATGGCGGGAAACATCATTCCGGCCATTGCTACCACCAACGCTATTGTGGCTGGTCTCTGTGTGCTCCAGGCCTTCAAGGTCTTGAAGGGGGAGTATAACAAGGTCAAGGAGGTGAGTTTATACCTCTTCTAAAGTATTCTCACTGCTCACATGTTTGCACCTAGGTCTTCCTGTCACCATTCACGCAGTCCGTACCCGCTCGCATCATCGCCGCCGACCGCCAACGGGAGCCAAATCCAGACTGTCCGGTCTGCAGCGTGTTCCAGACGAGCGCACATGTCGACTTGTCTCGGGCGACACTTAAGGACCTGGTCGAAGATTTTCTTCGGCTTCAGTTTGGCTATGGCGACAAGGACATCGCTGTCAGCACCGAGGCCGGCATCTTATACGACCCAGACGAGACAGAGAACCTTTCGAAGAAGCTGGTCGACATCGGTATGCGAACCTACATTCCGCAAATGTATCGTCTTCACTAACCACCCACCAGGTATCAAATCTGACAGCTTCATTACTGTCACCGATGAGGACGACGAAGAGCCGTTCGTCAACGTGGTCCTGCACGTCCAACCACCGTGAGTCCTCTCCATTGTCCCATGCAATTTATAGCTTGCTAACTCCCATATCAGGAAGGAGGAGCGACCCGACAAGCCCGTCACAGGGCCCTCTACCGAGAAGCCAGACATACCCAAGAAGCCCAAGCAGCAGGCGTCTCAGGCAGAGCCACCCGCGGCATCCCAGCCTAACGGAAAGCAGAAGACTGCCGATGACAACGTCCAGCCTCTGAAGAGACCACTCGACGACGAGACTGACCTCCCAGAGGCCAAGAAAGCCAAGGTGACCGACACTGTGACTAAGAAGGACGATGCGGTTGTGGTCGTAGATGAGGGTGACAGTGGAGCGATCCTGATCGACGATGAATGAGCTGAAAGCTGGCTCGGAAAGTACTCGCCACGGCAAGAGCCGGGGTTGAGTCAAGACATGGCAGCAGTCAATCCGCCGTCAATTGTGAGGACGCAGTTGTTGGCATATGGGTTTTGGGCCAGGAAGGCAGCGGCGTCTGCCACCTCTTCGACTCGGCCCAACCGCCTCAGCGGGATATGCTGAGATAAGGAGCTACGGTTGAAGTCTGTTGAGGGGAGAAAGTGTACATTAACAAAAGCGGCCCTTGCACCTATACGGCCCAGTTGGGGACTGGCTGCAGCAGCATCGTGGGTAGAAAAATATGGGGGGGGGGGGACACAGGAGTTATTGGATCTTCTAGACAGCACGATGTTCCACGAAAGACCAAACGAGACCAGAGGCGGATACTCAATGAGATACCCTGCATCAGAAGCGGGCCACAGGAATAGCCATTGGTTGGGTTGTTTTCAACTCACTTTGGATCATGTCCGTCTCAATATACCCGGGGACAAGAGCGTTGACCCGTATTCCATATTGGCCCAGCTCGGTCGAAAGGGCAGACGTAAGACCTGCGAGCCATTGACGGTGAGATGAAGAACGCGAAAAAGAGTGAGAGTGAGAGCGAGAGTGAGAGCGAGAGCGAGAGCTTCACGAGAAACAGCATGGGAGGAGAAAACCTGACTAACCCAATAATCCAGCTTTCGTGGCCGCATAGACGGTTGCGCCAGTCCCACCCTTCAGGGCCATAACGCTCGAGACATTGATGATGCTCGGCCCGTCGCCGCCCCAGCCCTCTCCGCGCCCCGATAGCTTCGCACTACGCATCATCTGCCGCCCGATGAACTTGCAGCCCAGCACGGCAGACTTGAGGTTGATATCCAGGATGCTCTCAATGTCCTCCAAGGTCGTCCTCGCCAACAGCGAGGCCTGCGAGACGCCCGCGCAGTTGACCAGCACGTCGACTCTGGCTGGGCCGAAGTGGCCCTTGCTCAGCTTGGCAGTGAGGTCATCCCAGGTCTCGGGGCGAGAAACGTCGCCTTGGACGCCGTGGTGGAATGCTGGATGTGGAGGGTGTGTTGGTGGCGAGCCGCTCGGCTGTGAATCTGCTGCAGAAGCGGCCCGAGAGGGGTCCAAGGGAATGATGGGTTGGTCTCTGACGGAGTGGGTGGCGGTGCGCAGCGTCTCTGCGTTGCGGCCCACGAGGATGGTGCTGGCGCCGAGTCGTGCGAAGTGTTGCGCTATGGCGAGGCCAATTCCCCGGCTGCCACCGGTTATGAGGGCTATCTTGCCACGGAGAGGGATCATTATGATCTTCTGCAGCGATGGGACATCCCGCAAGGTGTGCTAGCTGCTAAAGAAAGGCGTAGAGTTGGACGGAGTAAACTGGTGAGGTTATGAGAGGTGGGAGAATGAAATGATATCTCGGATACAGCAGTAAGATCCGTTTGGTGCAATTGAGCATATAGCAAATCAGCTGGGATTATGCATCGAAAGGGGGTATTATTCTTTTTGGGGGGATCCTTCAGCGAGCAGAGTCCTCGTATGCAATTAGACCATACAACATATGTCTCGCAAGCCCGCGGGAAAGCGCAGGCCCCACCAATGCGACCAGGCCTCGGTACTAGTTAGTAGTCTGCACGCCGGAAAAACCACAGCCAAGACACCGACCGCGTCTCCTAACTAAATGAATGCTCCCGGATCCTGCTCACCCACGTCTCTGCGGTGCCCGACCGTCGCTGCTACGCTGTCTCCCAAGGCATGGATTGGCACTGCGCGTTCGGAGAGCAGCTCATCTGAAAAGGATTGACGTCAACGCCTCGTCGTGTCAGATGTCAGAAGAGAGAACAGGGGAAAACAGGGGAAACGACTCAGATTCAGCCATTCGCCCAATCCTCCCGTCATCGCCACGAGGCACCCGTCCTCGATCTGCCCTGCTTATCGAACATAATTGTGGATCCTCCTTGGTCCTGCCTTTTGCAGTCCCCAAGACTCGGGCGAGATCATACTGCTGCTCCTATACCAAACCTCCCTCTTGCCCATGACAACGCCAGGCGCCGCCCACCTCGAACTGTCCAGAGTGTCCCAGGAGATCTCATTGAACACATGAGGAGGAGAGACAGGAACGTCGTCCATGTATCGAAGGCCCCGAGGCTCTAGCTCCGGCTCAGAGCAGCAGATCCATGCCCGCCATGCCCCGCTGCGGATTTCAGTCGCCGACGACGATGGCGTGAAGGACGAGTTCCCCGTCTTGGCCAATGGCCATGTCGAGCCCAACAAGGAGGAGGAGAAGAAGGAGGAGGTTATCGATGCTGGTTTGAGGAGTTTAGACCACTGTATGCTATGCTCTCTTGCTCTTCTCTGTGCTCTGCCCTGCTCGCCCGAGCCCCATCCTGCTTCCCTTACCGCACCGGTGCATGTTCCTTTATCCTGCGCTCAAGGAGCCAGGCATGATGATGTTTAGTACCCAAGGCCCTGGGCCGCTGCGATCGTCTCTCCCTCCCACACCTCATGGCTCCTTGCTAAACATGTTTGCTACCTAGACAAACGAGCCATGCCAGCATGGCGGTACCAACTCCGTCAGAAGGTACTACCTCTGGTACGATGGGAGACGCCGTACCTCGCCTATTTTCAGGATACCATGCGCACGCCCGCGCTCGATAGCTACTTTGCGATCACGGCCAACCTCGGCACACATACATTCTTCATGATCGGTCTTCCAATACTGTTCTGGTGCGGGTTCCCATCCTTTGGGAGGGGCCTCGTACACATCCTGGCCGAGGGTGTATTCTTTTCCGGCTTCATAAAAGACATGTTGTCACTGCCACGGCCGCTGTCGCCTCCGCTACATCGTATCACCATGTCTGGATCCGTGGCTCTAGAGTATGGGTTCCCATCGACACACTCTGCCAATGCGGTATCCGTCGCCGTATACGCCCTACTGCTCCTGCGATCTCCCGACTGCGCGTTCTCTGCAACGACCAAAATCCTGCTTGAGTCGCTGGGGTATTTCTACGCTGCATCCATCATCATCGGGCGTCTGTACTGCGGCATGCACGGCTTTGCCGATGTCATCTTCGGCTCTCTCCTCGGTGCTGTCATATCGCTGATCGAGTTCTATTACGCGCCCGCCTTTGAGGCGTATCTCCATGCTAGTGGCTGGGTGGCACCCTTCACCGTCGCCCTCATCATCATCATTCTCGTCCGCGTGCACCCCGAACCTGCAGACGACTGTCCCTGCTTCGACGACTCGGTCGCCTTCTCCGGCGTCATGATCGGCCTCGAGATTGCCTCCTGGCGTAACGGGGCTGACTTCCTCACCGAGCCCTTCCCTGAGCTGAGCTGGCCCATGACGATTGCCCGGATCGTCTTTGGGGTGTTGACCATCATAGCGTGGCGTGAGAGCATGAAGCCCGCCCTGCTCAAGACCCTTCCCCAGCTCTTCAGGGTCATCGAGAAGCTGGGCGTGTCCCTGCCCAGGCGATTTTTCGTGCCGGCATCCGAGTACAAGAATATCCCAAACCTGCTCAAACTGCGCACCGACAATGTCCTGCCGACCATGAGCGATTTCCCGCACTTTGTGAAGACGCTGCGCGCGCCAGCTAGAGGCCGGAGCGTGTCCGTCGGCCCGCAATCAGCGGCCGATGCGTACGAGGCACTTGCGTATCGGGAGAAGCGTCGCAGGGAGAGCATCGGGTCCAACGGGAGCCTAAACAAGGGTAGTCACGTGGACCTCCGCGAGAGGTTTCAGGCGGACGGGGCCGCGCTCTCGAACAGAGGCGAGGACTATGCCGGCGGCCAGAGCCCACCGCAGCATGCCTCGGCGGGCAAGTCGACGGCGCTGGCGGATTATGAGCAGCAGATGGGACAGGGACGCGTGATCCTGACACGGTCGAGGGCGGACCGGTCGCCGAGTCCCGCGACACCCATGGTCGTGGAAGAGCCCGGGGAAATGGACCAGGAGGGCGTGGAGCTGTTCGTGCAGAGGGACGAGCAGGATGAGCTTGGCGAGAGGGAGATGTTTGAGAGGCTGGTCAAGCCCAGAGTGAGGTATGACGTGGAAGTCGTCACGAAGCTGGTGGTCTACACTGGTGAGTTCTGCCCCTTTTCCCCGCCTGCCCATGTGCTGCATAGGCTGACATTTTGTGCTCAAACAAAAGGTATCGCATGGCTCGCTGTGGAAGGCATACCTTCGATGCATGAACTCGTCGGCTTGGGCGTCAGGCACCTCCATGCTGGATAGAGAGAAAACAAATTTTCAAGGCCATTGAATGGCATGGCATTGTCACTGTCACTGTAACTATATATTGGATAAGCAGAAAGAAAGAGTACCCATAATGAAGCCGGTACCCAGGTCAAGGGGGGAAGACCAAACGGAACTGTAAATTCGAAAATAGAACCATTTTCCGTCCTGGGGGGGAAAAAAAGAAAAGAAGAAAAAAAAATCGCACTACGGACCGGCGTCTGAAGGAGAAGAAAGACTGTAGTTTATGACAGCCTTGCGTGCTTAACTGTTGATACGAACTTTTTATCCTTGCCTGTCGAGGAAATCGCACTTGGGTGGTAAGTGTGGTGGACGCTTCACTTTTATCGCGAACTCGACCATTGATTACTATTATACTTTAGATTTTCCTTATTGCCACCCTCATCTTGGCCCGTTGCTGCCGTAAGAAGGTATGAGGGCTGCTTCAGACGGTCGAATAGCGACGGTGTGCTGCCAGGCACAAATGTATTCGACAAGGATGGCCTCTATTTCTGTCCTCTGGTTTGGTGCTGTTGTTGTTGTTGTTGTTGTTGTTGTTGTTGTTGTTGTTGTTGTTTCGTGGTTCAGCTTGACTGTATTCGCGACACAAAAAGCACATCAGTCGAGATGTGGCAGTAGGGTGTCTCTCGATCATGACATGCAACCTCCGAAGTGATTTCTGCCGTTACATTTCTGGACAGAGTATGTTTTGCATAGTTTCAAATACCAAAATACAGCGGTCGTCATTCATGCTTACCACCAATATGTGTACTAACTAGTGGCCATATAATCATGTTTGCGCAACGGGCAAATCAACACTGTAATATTGTTGTTTCTTTCTTTCTTCCTCTCTTGCAGTCGGGATATCGCGCGCCCAGATTCATGCCTTCTTCTGCTTCCCCAGCACCAGCCGATCCCACCTCTGCCAAGCGGTAACGCCCTCAAAAAGCGTCGTCGCCACCCACAGCAACCAGACTGTCGAGCCCACGGGCACATGGCGCGGGGCCAGCCTGCTCCTGGCCATATACACGGCCTCGGTGACGTGAATCGCGATCATGGGCACTAATATGATCCTCACCAACCACACATATGTTTCTGGCCCGCCAGGGAAGTGTATAGCCTCCGCGAACCGCCAGAGCCCGGACCCAGGCCCCGCGTGACCGGAGAAGACAAGGGCGGCTGAGACAAAGTACCACACGACGCCCATGAAGCTCAGAACCCCCACACCCTGGGGTGGGTGCCACGCCACCGCGCCGCCGCCGCCCTCGGCAGGAGGCGGCAGCCCCAGTGCGGCGCGCGCCTCGATCGTCATGTCGGCCAGCCTAGTCCTGCGGTCGGACCAGGTGCCCATGGGCGGGTCCAGGGCGACGAGCTGCACGCCGGCGACGGAGCGGATGGTCATGTTGGCGAGGTCGAGGTCGAGCATCTCGGCGCCGGCGGCCTGGGCCTCGGTCAGACCGGCGTGGTGGCGCAGGATCGCGGACATGTCGGCGGCGTGGTCCTTGTTCATATGGGTGATGGTTCGAGCCTTGGAGACGGGGTCGATCTCGAGGGCGCTGCCGGCGGGGGAGGGCGTGGGCGCCGCGGTCGAGGCGCGGGTTGTCACCATTTTTTATTTTTATTTTGTGTGTCCTTTGCGTCTGGAAGGTGGTGTGGGTTGGTAGTTGTCGCTGGCGCTCGAGTGGTTGCCGTCGGAGTTGGCGGCTCGAGAGAGGTTAGGAGAGGTCAGGAGGAGGAGGAGGAGGAAGAAGAGAATGAGGAGGAGAATTGAGGAAGCGGAAGAACGAAATTAGTTGAAGCTCTCCAAGCCTTGTTGCAGGGTCCCCCTCCTTAGCTTATATACAGCAAGCAGCAGCTGGCCTAGCTGTACGTGGTGGGATGGTGGGATCCACTGCTGCTTCCCCAGCTGGGCTGCTTGCGGACTCTGGAGCCAACGGGCTGGGGCTCTCGAAGGGGCACCAAACATGGGGAAGTAGCAGGACCCACTACCACCAGTTCCGTCCCTTCTTTCCCTCAACTTTCGAACGCCAATTTATCGACCTTGACAGAATGGACCTGGGCTATAGATCCTAGTCTCGATCCTAGCCTTATACCATAGCAAGTCTATGCCTGTCCAAGATATTGTTTGAGATACTCATCTCACCGTCTCACCCGTCATTGTTCTGAAGGGCGGTGGTAAGAGAATACGACAGAAGAATCCAGCAGCAGAAGCAGCAGCGTAGTATATAACCCTTTAATCTACAACTCTGAGAGTAGGGCGTATGTATGGTAAACTGTATGGTGCTACATGTAAAAAATAACAATAAATAAATAAATAAAAACTGAAGTGGATTCACACTGAGTTTTGGTAGGGCATTCCTTCCCCAGCCTCGGTTGTCTGGGGCCCCAGAGGGCCAGGAGCGGGAAGGCGCAACTAGGGTCTCCTTAGCCCCCACACAAGCAAACTGGTTGCCTTGTCTCTCTTCCCCTTTGAGAATCGAAATCTCATGAAGCCAGATTGTACTGCAAGTTCCAAACTCTGAAAGCCCCTTTCCCACCATAAACAGCACGCCCAGAACGCTCAGCCTCTCCTGGAGGGATGCCCCCACCGCTTATGGCCCCATCACTGGTGGGTGATAATGGCGACTACTCCTCCACCTCCGGCTCCGGCTCCGACGACGACGACTCCTCCTCATTACTCTCACCGGAAAGCGATGACCCCATCAGCCAGCAAGATACTTCTCCTCACGACCATGGCTCCCAGAAGGTGAATCATGTTCCCAATGGTCCAGCTGTGCCACCTTCGCTGCCGCTGCTGCAACACTCTGCCCCAAAACATGCAGCATCCTCCTCCTCCTCGTCCTCCTCCTCCTCCTCGTCCAAATCCAACCCCAGAACAGGGACTGGCGTCACCAAGGGCACCGGACCAAGTCTGCACCCAGGCGCCGAGCGCCGCTCCCGGCCTCCCGTCACCTACAACCTCAAGGAACTCAGCAAAAAGGCCCGGCTGCCTTCCAAATCGTCCCCAAAGAAGGATCCGGGTGGAGACTCTGCCAGCACCAGCACCGTGCCAGGTCTCAGACCCTTACGTAGCAAGCCCAGTCCCCCCACCTATAACCTAAAGGAGCTGGTCAAGCAGCAGACAACCGGCCAGTCGAAACCCACGCAGCACGATGCCGTGAATCCCATGGAAAAGGAGTACAGGAAACTGACCCCTGCGGTCCCATTTCCCAAGAGGTCTGTTGATGGGGTGAGTGGTCAGGAACATGTTGCAAAGCGTCTGCGCACTGGGCACGACATGTTCATGCCAGCTACCTTGAGCCAGCCTGGTGTTTTCAATAGGGAGGTCTCACGAGCCCAAGCCCAAGCCAAAGCTACAATCGCAGGGCCCCGCCAGAGGAATGCCTCTACCGCTGCTGGCTATGCGTCAAACATGGTCGAGTACCTTCGCCCCATCCTTCGACATGGAGGACTTCCAGATCCTGATGGGATTCTGCGCCTGGGATGCTTTGGCGCATTGATGTCTCTTCCTCAACAGCGCACCATTGAGTGGAATGCTCAACACACCTTTCCATGGACGTACAGACACAAGATTGATATCACATCCTTGTTGGTCCAGATCACGGGAGAACCGCCGCCTTCGCCCTGTGACAGGTGTATATTTGGACGCGGCAAGTACATGGGCTGTTTCGTCACCTCGTCAGACGCCAACAACGGCAGCCTATATGGGTGTGCAAATTGTATCTACCACGGCAAGCAGACATTATGCAGCCTCAAGTCTTGGGGGGCCAGGAAAAAACTTCAGAATGGAGAAACTGCAGCACCCACTGCCACTGTCGCGAGAGACAATGCGGAGACAGATCTTGGACCTCGAAGAGCAAACCACCAGGTCGGGCCGATACTACAGGAACCCGCAAGACAAGCCCCGGCCGGCACCAGAGGGTATGACGCCGCAACGCCGTCAGTGCATCAAGAAGCACCTCTTGTGACTGCAGGAATGCTACCAGGGACGCTCACGATGGAACCGTGGGAGAGGGCACCGGGACGGATCCGCTCGGTAACCTCCGACAAGCCCGAGAGTAAGTGTTGTCCCCTTCGCCGTATCATGCCTTCATGGCCTCCAAACTGACTGACATTACAAGACATTGCCTTTTCAAAAGCATACCTGACGTCCGGCAGCGAAGTCCATCCTTGCAAGGAGGCGACTTTCCGGGTCGAGGTCATACGCTCCGGCCACAGCTGTCATTTCCAGCTCCAGGCCGGCGTCACGCGTCTCTGCTCAATCGCGGCTGGGAAGCTGACCGTTAAAATAGAGGGCGAGGAGCCGTTCGTCATCGGACCCCATGGCATGTTCCGGATCACATCGCGTTCGACATGTCTCGTCGAGTCCGAGGTCTATGACGACGTGGTCTTGCATATCACGTCCATCAAAACTGAAGACGATTGAGCCTACGGCATGTTATCACGGCAGTAGCATCCTCACCAGCCTATCTGAACACGTGTTCTCGCCGTCGCTCAGCACTGTATAATCTCAATGGCAGACGCAAGCCTGCGTACTGGGCTTGCCATATGGTAAGGTGTGCCTCTGCACGCCACACAAAATTGGAGACAGGAACCTGTCCACCGTCTCGGGCTTGCCGGTGTGGTGTGTGGCAGTGCGTGGGCATCGAGCGATCCTGGAAGGAGTGTTGTACTCCAGCTGACCACACCAGCCCTCGATCTCGACGCTCGAAGCCTCAGGCCTGTTGAGGTCGGAATCCACGACCCGCAGCACTATGGATATGCAATCGACATCACATATGACAGTGGTCAATGTTGACATCTTTTTCACAAATGATATCCCACCGGGATTGAATCTTAGTCCCAGGTTGTGCCTTCTCATCGGACTGACACCGCCAAACATGCCAATCACTGCTACATCGGACTCGTGAATCTCGGCTTGCCTGTCTGGCTGACCTATTAAGGGATCGCGATCCGCCCCCCCCCCCTGGGCCCCCCTTTTCTCTCTCACGTTCTGTCCCAGGCTAATGCGATCCCCGATAGAGCTGCTCGATGGAGGGAGGCATTGGCAAGAGAGGCCAACAAATATCCTCTCTGTCTGCGTCGGGACTATGCCGTGGGGCTGGCACCGCCTTGAGTACTTGAGAGTAAAGGCCTTGATGGCCATCTGGCTGTCGAGAAGACCACACAAGGCAGGAGTAAGCGAGTGCAAGGCCAAGCCCGCCTCTGCTCACCTCGTGTAGAATGTCATCAGATTTGCTTGCAGGTTGCCAGATTGCTACGCGTCGTCTCCTTGCACCTGCCCCCTTTGGCCCCCTTTGGGATCCTCTCTGCGGGTGCCTCTGTCCGGCCGGAATCCGCAGTCACCCCTGCACTGTCGGGAAATCTCCGGGAGACCACCCTCCTATCATCTGCGCACAATCCGAGGCATACTCACGATGTTAAGGCACGCGTTGCATCTTCTCAGACTCTTAACAGATCTTGAGTTTGAGGACGAAGAGCATCGGAGAGCACCAGCTTCCACTCTCGTACATCCTTGAGGAAGGGTTTCTGGGAGGGTTGACAGTTGCCGCGAGAAAGCATTGCAGGTATCTGTCTTGAGTGGCAGTCATTGTGAGGTTACCGTCGCATCTTGGAAAGGGGCCGCACAATTGAGCGAGCATTTGCCAGTGATAAGCACGATGCGAAGAACGGCCTTTTTTACGGCGGTTTTCTCAACCTGACCCTAACAAGTTTTGGTCCTTGCATAGATTGACCCAAGTTTTGTGGTCTAGGCAATCCCAATGTTTTGAGTTTTCGTTTATCGAATATCATCTACATGGGACGACATCCCCCCCCCCCCCGGCTCTCCCTCGACAGGTGTTTCTCCTCTCTCTCTCTCTCTCTCTCTCTCTCTCTCTCTCTCTCTCTCTCCGTCCTTCAGACAACAAGTAACGTTGTGTCCTTGAGCAATGAGGCGAGCGTGGGGTGTCCGAGTATTGCGTTCTTCGTCAGGTCACTCATGTCACGGAAGGTGTCCGCTCAAAAGTTTTTTTTTTTTCGACCCTGCTTGTCGTGTGGTCCTCGCGATTCCGAGCGCCTGAGGTCTGTCGAGAGCACGACCCATCTCGGTGGCTTTGCGGCTCAAAACATGAGCCTATGGATCCTGGCCAGATCCGATCTTCCCGACTGCAAACGGGCCGTTTGACGGGTTTAGCGGTGGACCCCTGAACACGAAATAAGGTCCGCCCTGATGTCATGACGAGACCTCTTTGGCCACAGCGTCCTCGGCATTCGTCTTTAGACCCACACCCTCATGTGCTGGCTCCGATTAAAATCATTCGTTACTTGTCGATTGATCTCCCGTCCGGAGTCAGTCCGAGCCTGGATCTGACGACGCCTCACAGCAGGAGATACGGAGAGCAAGGTCTTGTCGTTCGTCATCCGTGCCAACAGGCATGTTACACAGTGGTCGAAACTGTCCAGTACCTCGAGTCAGGGCGGAGCTCGTTCCCAACGAGGCGAGGAATGCAAATTTTTGTGTCGATTTTCTCCAGTCCAGACATCCATCCACCTTGGGATCTTGCCCGGTTGCGCACAGAAAGAGAGAGAGAGAGACAGAGAGAGAGAGAGAGAGAGAAGACTGGCGATGTTCGGAAATTTTTCTTCTAGTCGTGATCTTGAGAAGTCTCAATCCCGAGGCTTGGATCTGAGATACTAACCGGAAGCCGGCATGTGTACTTGACAGAATCTTGGCAGCCCGGCCGTTCCCGGTCAATGAGAGACTAGAGACCGAACGCATCACGGGCTCGCGTGTTCGCCCATGCAAACTCTTTCCATGGTGAATCCTCGCTGCTCTCTCTCTCTCCCTGCCCTAGGACGACGGGAGCGGCCGATCATTCTCTGAGGGTTGTCCAACTAAAGGGTTTCCGGTTTATTGACGTGCCTGAAGATATTTTCCAGGACTCGGTCGTTCTCTCGGCGTGGATAGTCTGCTCGCAACAGGAGAGATCCAGTACCAGATCCATAATAGCGAGACCCCACTAGGGTCGTCGCCCAGGCCGTGGCGATCGTCCCAGGCCGTAACGACGAAGCTTCTCACTATGGCCGCCGCCCCAAAGGAGAAGAGAGAAGGGGAGAGAAGAAAAAAAGGAAAGAAAAAAAAATTTAGGCATTATGGCTTTCAGGAGTTCCCCGGCCTTCTAGGTGGAACCTTCGATAAATTCTGTGATGACAATGCAATGATTGTCACCCCACACAAAGGCCCGGATGGTCACGCCCCCTCAAAGTAAGTGCCCAGATGGAGTCCCCAGTATCTCCGGAGGAGGTCATGGAGAAAATACGGAGGGAAGTGGGAGGTCTGGAGTCACCCTGACGCTATACCCACCGAAGTCATGATAGAGGCTCGGCCGATCAATAAAAGGACGCTGGCTCTTCCTCTACGGTAATTGATTCTGGCTTTTCTGTCGTCCAGGCTTCCACCTCAAATATCAATAACCCCCCCCCCCCAATCTTCCTCTTGGAACAACACAACCCTTTTTATCTTAACCTCCCCCTCCCCTCCATCAAATATCTCCATCGCTGCCTTGCGACGCGACTGACAACAACTACACGTGTATCGCACGGTCAACAACAACAACAACAACAACAACAACAACAACAAATTATGTCTGCCACAGGAGAGCCAGCAAGTGGCACGTCCACGCCACCGAATGGCGCCGAGAAGTCCACTGATCCGAATGCCGGCTACGGCCCCGTCAAGATCATGAACTTCCGGGTCATCATTATGGGCCTGCTTGTCTCGCTCGGTGGTTTCATCTTCGGATGGGAAGGTGGAGCCATTTCGGGTTACACGCAAATGGACAACTTCAAGAACCGCTTCGGCGATGTGGATGACAACGGCACCATGAGTCTCGGCAACGTGCGGCAGGGCCTGATGGTCGGCATGCTCTGTGTCGGCTGCCTGGTCGGTGCCCTCGCCTCGGGTCCCATTGCTGACAGGTTCGGCCGGAAATACTCCATCACACTCTGGAACATCATCTACATCGTCGGCAACATCGTCTGCATCACCACCCAGTACCAATGGTACCAGGTCGTCATTGGCCGTCTCATTGACGGATTCGGCATTGGTGCGCTGTCCGTCCTGACACCCATGTACCAGTCCGAGACTGCGCCTCGCCAGGTCCGTGGTGCCCTCGTGTCGGCCTACCAGCTGTTCATCACCCTCGGCATCTTCGTCTCCTACTGCGTCAACTACGGCACCGAGGCCATCCAGTCTCCCTCGTCCTGGCGCATCACCATGGGTATCGGCTTCATCGCCCCCACCATCATGGCCATCGGCATGCTTGTCATGCGCGAGTCTCCTCGCTGGGAGTTCCGCCGTGGTGGAGAGGCTGAGGCCCTCAAGACCCTGGCCCTCGTGGCACAGGTGGATGAGAACCACCCCGAAGTCCAGCGCGCCCTCCACGACATCCGGGAGAGCCTCGAGGCCGAGCAGGCCGGCGGCGAGCAGAGGTGGTACGAAGTCTTCACCGCCCCCGCTATGCTGCGCCGTGTCCTCATCGGCATGTCCCTGCAGGCCCTGCAGCAGCTCACCGGTGCCAACTTCTTCTTCTACTACGGTACTGAGATCTTTGATGCCGTCGGTATCTCCAACTCCTACGTCACCTCCATGATCCTTGGCGCCGTCAACGTCTTCTCCACCTTTGGCGGTCTGTACGTTGGTCAGAAGTTCGGCCGCCGTATCTCCATGATGATCGGTGGTCTCTGGATGTTCGCGTGGCTCATCATCTTCGCCTCCCTCGGTTCCTTCGCCCTGTACCCCGATGGCAACGCTGGTGACGCCAACGCCCGCACCAGTGCCAGCGTTGGTTCCGCCATGATTGCTTCCGCCTGTCTGTTCATCGTTGGTTTCGCCGTCACTGTAAGTAATATACCATACCCCTCTCTGCTTTCCCCATTTTCCACCCGCATCCATCAGACCCACTCTCTAACACGCGCGCGAAAACACAGTGGGGTCCCCTCGTCTGGGCCATCGTTGGTGAGATGTTCCCCTCGCGCTACCGTGCTGTGGCCATGGGTCTCTGCACCGCCGCCAACTGGCTGTGGAACTTCCTCATCTCCTTCTTCACCCCCTGGATCACCGGTGCCATCAGCTACCGCTACGGCTACGTGTTTGCCGGGTGCTGCTTCCTGGGTGTCCTGATCACCTTCTTCTTCGTCAACGAGTCCCAGCAGCGGTCTCTCGAGGAGGTCGACTCCATGTACATCCTCGGCGTCGTCCCATGGAAGAGCAAGAGCTGGAAGCCCCTCGACGACCCTGTCAACTCGGACAACCTGCACCTGGCTCCCGGCGGCCGTCGCTTCGCCAAGCCTGAGGTCCCGGGTGCCGGTCACGTTGACAACAACGCCGCCGGTCCCGTCGAGTCTGTTTGAGAAAGACGGAAGAAAAATAAAAAAAGAATTAAAAGGGCAGGCACCAAGAAAACCATGTCTGAATGATAATCAGTGGAGGAAGTGAGAAGAGGGAGATGGACATGATTATAGGAACAAGTGATCCTGGAAACCGTCATACTGAGTTCCCACAAGGAAGAGAGTATCGCTATTGCACAATTCTCACTCTTTTTGTGTATGGCTCACAGGGGACCAGACAAGACCACGACACGAACATATAACACATATGAAGAAGGGGAAGGGGAAGAAAGAGAAAGAGAGAAAGAAAAAAAGAAAGGACGAGGTCCTAGTTGCATTGTATATATATTGGTCGGGTTCTTGGTCGGTGAACCCATCACACTGCCTCCTGGGCGTTTTTGCATATCAGATACCCCCCCCCCTACCGAATGATATCTGACACATATTTTGTCACAAATGATAAACAATAATTTCTCGCTGTTTCTTTTTTCGTGTTTCTTCCTTGCTATTTATGGTGTGTTTGTCCAGAGCTTTTCGCCCTCTTTCCTTTCTCCTTCTAGTGGATATGTATGTGAAGGCGTACCCAACTGGGGCTGGCAGGATTCGGTGATGAGACCCGCGCGAGTGCACCTGGAGGGTCCGTGTGTGTATGTGTGTGTGTGTGAAGAAATTTACAACGTGCACGAAATACATGTGATGTATGGCACAACTGCCATGTAGTTTACCCGCTTGTGTGCATGCGTGTGTGGTTTCGTCGGGGATCGTCCTATCTGGCTGTGCCACCACCCCGACCCCTCCTCCTCCCCACCTGGCCAAAGACAACAAAAAACACTACAGGAATGCAACAAGCAGGAGAAAGAAGGGGGGGGGGGAGGAATCAACAACAAGAAGAGAAACAACGGTACGAGATAAAATGGGTGTGTGGTGGGTACATACCCATCACCGGAAACCTTCCGATGATTCCCGCCGTGCAATTCCCTTGGGGAACGTTGCTTGGTGCTTGGGTCGGTGTTTCGTCGTATAGTCGGATGGAGGCCGAGGTGGCGTCCACACAGGAAAGGAAGGGGGGAAGGGGAAAGGGGAAAGGGGCAGAAATCAAACAAATGAAAGGGAAAAGAAAGAGAAAGAAAAGAAAAAAAAAAGAAGAAAGAAGAAAGAAGAAAGAAAAAAAATCAAAACATATGGGAAGATCCACCTCAGCCCTACTTGTGGGTATGACGTGACAGGTTTGACCCTGTGGGTTTTCTCTTCTTCGCGTCTTCTTTCCTCTCGGCTCTTCTGTCGCTCTCTCTCGCTCTCTCTTTATCTGTGTCTCCGTTCCCCCCCCCCCCCATAACATCGGCACGGCAGTTTGTTACTGTGTGGGTCGGTCAGTGAAAAGGAGGTTTGGTGGCGCGGTTTTGGTGGGCCCGGATCCGCAGGCGGCTCGGGCTGGCTTTTGTAACCTTATAGGAGAGAGTTGACACGGGTGAGTGCCGGGTTTCTTGATCACACGTTATTAGGTGGCGATGGGCTTGTTTGAAAGGTTGCACCACAGGGGGATCAGTTGAAAACGAGTAATATCACACTGAACTGAACCCTTCCGGTGTCAAGGCTATGGGTGCATGCGTAAGAAGAAGAAACATACGAAGCAAGCCAGTAAGTGGTTTTCAACAAGACATCATCTGGGTGGTGAGGCGCACAGTGTGGACAGACAACCTTGGTCTGTTTTTTCATGCCAACGAGGCGGACTATGAAGAAGGAAAAAGAAGAGAAACGTTATCAGATTAGAGCGGAGCAAGTGACATGGGCCGGACAATTGTAGAGAGACACCGGCCATATGCTCGCTGTTGTCCTCCTAAGCATTGCGTGCAGGGCTCATCTCCACAGCCGCACAATGGTTGGTTGGCCTCTCGAACCATTCTCGTAGAAAATGAGAAACGGGACGATGAAGCAATTGGAGAGCGGGGAATGGAAAACAAACATTGCAATATCAGGTCTGAATGTCGTAGCCTCCCTAGCACATGTATTTAGTATTAGGAGCGTGAGCAAAAACATGGCATCAACTAAGATTTACTCGCCAGTACATCATATTGGAGGATCCAGCCGTAGCTACCTTCCCTTCTTTTATTTTTATTTTATTTTTTATTTTTACTTCATGTATTCTTTGCTTCTTGCAAGACCCAGAGAGCATTTGATCATCTCTTCATCTCTAAAGATGTCTTTCTTCGACATGAGGTAAGGACGAGATTGATGCCCTGGTGCAAGAGCTTAACGAAATTGATAATAGTACGGAAGAGTAACCAAGTCATGTAGCTAAGAAAAAGAGAAAAAAATATACCATAGGAACCGATGCATCCAAGAACTACTTCTAACAGATTCTGGGCAAGTACTCAAGTGCTCACGTAGACCCTGAGCAGATCTGGATCGACCTTTGTCGACCGGTTTTTCTCAGGGTTGGTAAACTGGCTGGCCGGCTCGGCATTTCGTAGACAGGGTTAGGGTTTAGGCCAAGCTATCGTTTCCGATAGAACAGCCACTTGCGTCAGCCCGTCCTACGATCCCAATCCAACAACATGACAGGAGCTGGACATCCTGCCGATGAATGCTTCTATTACAGCTCTTTGTGGTGAACTCTCTGACTGCGTCCAGAAAGCTGTCCACGTACCGGCCACGGCCCTCGCAAGACGAGCTCAACGTACGTACCTACCCGTCAGCCATGCCACAACCAACTCCAGTCGAGCCCCCCATTCTGATAATCGGCGCCGGCGTCGCTGGACTCACGCTTGCGCAAGGCTTACGACTTTGCTCCGTTCCCTTCCGTATCTTTGAGCGCCATGCACGATCGCACGTCAAGCAGGGCCACCGTTTCCGCATCTCGAGAGACGGCCAGGCCGCCCTCAACAGTGTCCTGTCGCCGCAGCTCCAGGACCTGCTTCGACGCACCGCAGCTGAGAGATACCACTTTGCGCCGCGATATGTAGACGCCAGGAGGCTCGACTTTGGCAGGCCTGAGCCGGTGGACCCCGCGGACTCGATGCCCCTGGACAGGACCTGGCTCCGCATGCTCGCCTCTCTCGAGCTCCAGGATGCCATTGGCTACGAAAAGGAGTTCGACTCCTACGAGATCGTGGAAGGGCTGGTGCAGGTCAGGTTCACGGATGGCTCGGTCGCGCGTGGACAGCTCCTTGTCGGCGCGGATGGGATCAAGAGCTGCGTGCGGAAACAGCTCCAGCCAGATCGCAAGCTGCTTGACCTGGAGCGCTGGGTCATGTGGGGCCGGACGCCAATAACGGACGACCTGAAAAGGGGACTTGGAACGCCAGACTTGTTGAGTTGGTGCATGTGCATGGATCACAAGTCCAATGTGCAGACAGTTGTCGAGCCGATGACGTGGCCGAAGAGCGTGCGCCTCGAGTCGGAAGCCAAGCTGCCAGTTTTTCCCGACTACGTTTACTGGGTTGTCTGCACAGCATCATCGCAATACGCAGAGCAGCTGCCCAAGATGGTGCAGGAGAAGAAATTGTACCTCGCGCGGGTGTCCGAGACTTGGCATCCTGCCCTGAAGCATCTGCTGGATTCCGCTACGCACGAAATATCCGCCTGCGTTCCCATTCTGTCGAGCAAGCCAGACATCCAGATCTGCTCTGCCGGTCAGACTAAAAAAGTCACGCTGATCGGCGATGCAGCGCACCCAATGAGTCCCATGGGTGGCTCCGGTGCGGATACGGCCATTCGGAACGCTGCAGACCTGGCACGGACACTTGCTGAAGAAGGTAGCACGGAGAGTAGTATTATGAATTTCGAGGCGAGGATGGCAGCGAGGGCAAAGGAGAAGATTGAGCACTCATTCAGAGGTGGACAGAAGTTCTGGCGAGGGAAGGAATGGACCGAGTACAGCGAAGTCGACGTTTAAAGGGGGCCATTGCGTTCAGACTCATTTCGTGCCGTGATTCACAGTGGACTACAGAACGGAGGAGTTTTACAACCACTGAAGTCTCTTACTAATAGAATAACACTATGGACGAGAACAAGCCTGCCGGAGGCGTCCAGATGGAACTGCAGCACCTAATAGCTGTTTGCTTCCAAGTCCCGCAGCTCAATGCTCTGGGCACTCTGCGCGGAGCTCTGCCCCAGCGACCCTGTCCCTTTCGTGCCCTCTTCATGTCGACCTGCCAACTTTGGGTGCAGACTCTGACTACTCTCCGCGCCTTGCTGTGGGGCCTCGTACCTGGTCGTCTCCCTGTGCCCACTCCCCTGAGAGTGCCGTGGAGAGTGTAGCGATATCGCCGCCGCCGCATTCCGCAGAGAATTCAAGGAAATGCGCAGGGCGCGTGGCAGAGCCTGCACGAGGGCATGAGCAAGTCGGAAGGACAAGTGTGGGAGGTTGGACGCCAGCAACCCGACGCCAACCTCAATCGCGGGCCAGTTGGAGAAGAGAAGGGATGATCCTGCCCCGTGATCAGCAACTTGTCAAGAGGACAGGTCCGGGTAGCGGTTTGCTGACACTTACCTTGGAAGAAGTTTGCACCACCGCCTTCGGCAGCCAGGCTGGGCTCAGTGAGGTAGACGAGCTGGATGATAGTGTTGTTGAGGCCCGCGACGAAGGCGCTGGAGGTTGATCAACGCGGATTTTTTTTCATTTTTCCACCCCTTCAAAGCGTTATACTTGGGTATGGAAGACATACAAACCGCCAATGATGAACACTATTGTGACTGCAATCTTACGCTTGAGGTCCAGCTGGAGACGCCACACCTAACGAAAGGCCGTAAACCTAGGCATCAGTTTTCGATTCTTTCCGGATCAGGAAATGTGGTCGGTCCACCTACAAAGGGTATGGGTAGCACCAGTAGACACAGGTCAATAAAGCTGTCTAGAGCGAATACGCCCATCTGGATCTCGAACCCCCACAGCGGGCACACCAGCCAGCCGCCTTCAAAGTTTGCTTCAAGGTTGTTGCCGCAGTAAAAAAACCATGAAAGTATCGCGTATACGAACCAAAGGACCGAAAATACGATGAGCACCAAGTTGCAGATATTGAACACACGGCCGACGAATATGCGGCGGTAGAAGAAAAGCATGATCAGCTTGATGAAGAAGTTTGCCCCCATCCAGAAGATAATGAGGGCTGCTAGAACCTGGAAGGCCGTTAGCGGTAGCATACTCTTGAACAAGACGGATCGACATACTTGTGCCAGGGTATGCTCCTGGTCTGTCACATGTTCAGGGTCAGTGACGGCTGCGTTGCCATATGAGCCCTTGAGGACTCCTGGAGGCTTGATGAGCGTCGTGCAAGAGATATCGACGGGGAGAGCCATTTACCTGTCAGAAGCGAGGCACAGCAACCCGTTAGGCAGAGCTATAATACTGAAAGTCAGATCACCTTCTCGATGGCGAGGCAAGGAAGACGCACCCATGCTGGAA
Source organism: Cryphonectria carpinicola (assembly GCA_014849955.1). NCBI lineage: Eukaryota > Fungi > Ascomycota > Sordariomycetes > Diaporthales > Cryphonectriaceae > Cryphonectria > Cryphonectria carpinicola. The sequence continues at coordinate 20,287 of JACWRQ010000216.1, read as the reverse complement.
TGCAAAACCAGTCATCGGTCTGGAGATCCGCCTACATGTGGCGGCGTGTGTAGAAGCGCAGGCCCACAAGGATGCCGTCAATTATTGGGAAGCAAAACCCAGTTGCAAGAGCGCTCTGTGTCGTCGCGATACCCGACATGTTGTGCAGTAGATGGTGATGGTGTAGGCGAGTGCGGATATGGACCCTCTTGCGCAGCTGCCACCTATTACAGCCTGACAGGGTGAACTTTGAAGTCAGACTATAGGTATTCTAAAAACCATAAGCCACCGGTAGCGATGGCAATAAGTGCAGGAAAGCTGTCCGTGAACAGGTTCCTGTAAGGCTCTTCTCTTCGAGAGCAACGGAAAAGTCCATTCTGCAACGGTCCTACATTTGGAGGCCATTGTGCAACCATCCCTTCCTGACACGGTGACACCCGTCAGCGTCATCGCTTTGCCACTGACCGACTGCGAGAGACGATTGGCGCAAGGTATAGGAACACAAGCTGTGGGCGGTCAGCTATATATGATCATCCGGCAGGGATCATCACCTCGTCAGATCACCGTTACAATACAACGTTCACTAGTCGCAATTCTCAGTACGCATTATGCCCCCATGTTGCACTTAATATCGCTACGGTCAGTCAGCAATATACAGGCGTCCGGCAGAGATCACTACAGAAACGTTGTACAACATCAAGTTAATAGTCTTATGCGATTCTGCCGCATATATACCTCATTTAGATGTATGTTCATTACTCAGAGTAACATACGTAAATGATATCAAGTTTACAGTCTCATGCTAGTCTGCTGCATGTACACATACACCAACTCACAGTAAGGTCTAGAGATCGTCTGTATTTGACTGGAAAGTAAGCTGGCCATCGCTTGCCCCCGTGACATCGTAATAATTCGTACAATGAAAACGAAGATCGACCTAGTCCGAGGACATTTCCATTTATTCACGACCCTTCTCCTTATTCACTCTGCTTTATGCCTTCCTGTACCTTGATTCATTCATCTTGCGTCTGCTTGCATCTAGCCCAGTGCCGTCGCCATGTTCCCTGCACAGATCTATAGCCCGCTTCCGGGCAAAGAGAGTGAGGAATCTCATGTACCACTTCTGAATGACCCACCCCTTTTTCGTGTCGAAAAGCAGAACAAACTCAACAAGTGGTTTCATTAGGTTCTTCATGGTATCAGCTCCTTGACGATAGTCGGCTTGCTCGTCGGCCTACACTTAGTCGCTCACACGAACAGGACCAAATGTTGGGATATGTTCAATTATTATTGTAAGATTGCTAAGAATACGGAAATCAAAGTTAAGCATGCTGACTTCTTTGCAGCTCCTGTGAACGATGCAGTCAAGCCGCATCCTTACATTCACAAGGTCTTCAATGGCTCGCTCTGGTACCAGAGTCCATGGAAGGGTCCACCCACCGAGGAGGTCGAGAAGGCATGGTATTCTATTATGAAATGTGAGCACAATCATCGCAGGCCTGGAGAATACCCAGGTAGGTGGTACCTGAACTGACTATAAGGGTGTGCAGATGGCATGATCAGTGTCTCTGAGGAAGACATCGAGAAGGTGCAGCATAGTGACTGGTCGGCTCAGTTCCCGGCCGACGTTGGCGGGGGATACATTGCGGCTACTATAGGGACGCACCAGTTGCACTGCCTGCACTACATCTGGCAGGACCACTACATGGACTACTTCCCCAAGATGCAGGACAAGAAGCAGCGTGTGCCGGAGATGTACGAGTGCCACTACGAGCATTGCGTCGACTACATCCGCCAGAGCCTGCTGTGTCAATTCGACACAGGTATTATCCCTTACAACTGGGTTCTGGACCATCAGAACCCGACCCCTAATGCCAGTATCCACCACACCTGCGTCGACTGGGACGCCTTGCAGGTCTGGCTGGAGGACCGTTCGGTCGAGGTCCCGGACGGCTTCGTATGGACACAACCCGAGGACGCTGTTTCCATGGGATGGAACCCTTAGGCATCAAATGAGATAGGAGGATCTCTGCAGGATGTAGCTGTTGTGTCAGAACAAGCCATAAACGTGGCAGCCTAGATGTTCCCTTGTCTTACAAGTGTGTGTTGTATGGCGATACAGGAGGCTCGTTTTTTTAAGGGAAAATTTCAGTCTAATCGGTACTTAAATGATGATTAATGAGGAAATTTCGCATCACTGGGCTTGTTAGTCAATACTCTTGTTTATATTGCCCAAAATTTGTATCTCTTTCCGATGCATATCAATATGTATGATAAATAATCTACAAAAACGCCATTTTTTTTCTTTCAGGATCTGTCATATTATTTGGCGGTCTATCTCTATTGTCAAGATTGTCAAGGATATTTCATTATGTCACTTCTGCAACACTTACTCATATCGTAATCGTTACGTGTGCAGCCGGGCCCATGATATGAAAGGGCGCAGCGTTATTTGTGCAGGCTCATGAGGCTGGATGCCGTGAGGGTGCTATTGCCGGTAAGCAGTTGCGTGATACAAGTAAGCTGACAGCTGTCGCTGTTATCGCTGTGCAGCATCTTGTGCCACGGAACAACCGGTCGCCCTGTCTTGCCTATAATCACCTTTGTATAAGCCTTGTGCGTTTGCAGATGGCTGACACATCACACCCAGTACTATACACAACTTCGGGGCTATGTTCTGAATTGCTTCGCTCCATGTCTCCTTCAGACCCATGTATGCATCAATGTGTGTCTCCCGGAACCTTCCTAGACTTGCACTTCCTTTATTTGACCGAACATGGCCGCAGCGATAAGTGCAACGTGGGGGCATAATGCGCACTGAAATTGCGACCGGTGAACGCTGTGGTGTAATGGTGATCTGACGAGGCAATGAGACTCACAGTCGTCATATGTGGCTCCGAATGATGACCATGCATCTCAGGAGGATACACGACCTGTTTTCCATTTTCTAGTGTCCAATTGAAGCCAGGCATCAACCAACATTTGTGGACTCGCTTGTTATGCTACCAAAATTCCATCATGGTGATGTCAGGACCGCACAGCGTTACATGTGGGCAAAGGTCTGATCATGCATTCATCAGAAGGGGGGGGGGGGATAAATTTGATGATTGACTGCTATTCCCGACTTCTTATTTGAAGTTACTGAGCCACTGATACATCACTTCTCCTCCTCGTAGCCTTGTTTCCGGTTATTGTCCTGAAGAAAATGGTCGGTAGGCGAGTGAAGTCCTGCGCAACACATAGAGAGAAAGAAGCATAAATAAATCGGCGAGATCCCCTCTGACTCTCGTCCTAACAATGCGCAACTGTCTTCTTCTATCAAAATCATACAAGTCAACAAGTTCACAACCATGCTTGCCCACTTCAGTACTATCATTCTCTCGCTGGCCCTAGTGGCCCCCTGCTTTGCGGCTCCCGCCTCTCATAAGTCGGCAATCCGTGCAGCCCTCTGATGTCTCCACAATCGGAGCTGGCGAAGGCAGTCCTTAAACTAAATGTCCTGATACCAGATTTCGAAACAGACCCTATGCTCCAAGTGGGTGAGAAGGCTGCTTCTTCGTATGCAGAGAGCGACAAGCGAGCCAACTTTGAGACCGACCCAATGCTCCAAGTTGGCGAGAAGGCCGCCTCTTCCTACGCTGAGAACACTTATTAGGACGAAATGCTCCTGAGAGAGTCTGACAGAGAGTTAGCAACAAAGATTTGGAGTGCGATCGGCATCTGGAGCTCGATGGGGTAGATAGTGTCGTCGCAGGGGGGCTGAGTGATGTTATTCATGAGGTGCAGTTCATGATTGGATATGTTTTCACCCGATACGTAGACCAGAATAACTGCCTACTTGATAAATGATACTTCTTTGTCCTACGTATGATTGCGTGACCCAGCTGGTACTTTTGCTTGTTTGTGTCACTACGCTCTGATCGGCATGGAATTTCCATACTAGAAGTGATGAGCACGGTAAGCCATTCGACCTCTTTGCTACAACCAGAAACATTGCTGAGGATCACGAGAACCTTGTCCCCACACCACTGCGACTGCAGTCACTGCTCGTATCACCGTAGTATTATTATTGGAAAGGGCAATGGTCTCTCAGCCCTAGCCGGCATATTGCCTGCCATTCCCATCAGTAAGTAAGTACTGAAGTACTTCTGTGCGAGGGCCAGTGAGTCACTGGCCCTGGGCTGTGCACGGCTCCCCAAGTAGCCAGCCAGCAGCCAGCTCCCTAGATAGCCTGAGCCCATCTGGCTGCTTTCCCCTTTTCCCCCTTTCCTTCTTCCTCTTCTCTAGCGCATATCCATCTCAGTTTGCCTCGCATAACTTCACTATTGATTTAGTTCAGATTGCTTCATTATATAATCTACTCCTCGAGGTTTCTGTTTCTTCTAGCTCCCTCTAACTCGGAGCTGCTCTCGTCTAGAGGAAATATGGCAGTTCAAGACGCTTCGTTGCAGTCATTAGACACAATAAAATCGGCAGCGGACAGCCTTTGCGTGTCGGACGAAATGCCTATGGCATCTGAATTGCAGGCTCGCAATGAAAAACTTGGCCATGAGGGGGGAAAAGCTGAGCCAGCGCTTACTAGGGGACTCGAAGAGGCAACGCCCGCGCCGTTTCAGCCTCGTCGGAAATGGGGACTGTTCCCAGCTCCTCCAACTCAGGACCCAGGACCTCCCCCTGACGGCGGCGCTTTGGCATGGCTTCAGGTTCTGGCAGGACACTTGATGTGCTTTATCACTTGGGGTCTGATCACCAGCTTCGGCATCTTCCAGTCTACCTACCAGGAGATGCTGCAAGCTGCGCCATCGACCGTCTCATGGATTGGTACGGTGCAGATCTTTACACTCCTGCTAGTAGGCACCTTGTCTGGTCGGGCAAGTGACGCAGGCCTTGTTCACGAGGCTGTCCTCGGTGGGACGTTGTTGATCGTCTTTGGCTTGTTCATGACGAGTCTGGCTACGCAGTACTACCAGCTCTTCCTCGTCCAGGGTGTCTGTATTGGCCTGGGAATGGGCATTCTGTACATGCCTGGTCTCTCAGTGCCATCATCGTACTTCAAGGCCAAGAAGTCTTTGGCGGTCGCCATCATTGCGTCGGGGGCAGGATCGGGTGGTTTGGTGTATTAAGCTATGGTCCAACAATTACTTCCTCGCGTCGGTGAGCACGCCCCCTCTTTTCATATATCTTTCCTGGAAACAGAAGCTAAGCGTAAATACGCAGGATTCGGCTGGATAATACGCAGCATGGCCTTCGTGACGCTTTTCGTCTCTGTTCTCATCAACCTCCTGCTACGCGTGCGCGTCCTAGCTCGAAAATCCGGCCCTCTATTCGACTTCCATGCCTTCAAGGAGCTATCTTACATCTTCTTTTGCGTTGGATTCTTTCTCGTCTATTGGGCTGTATACTTTGCCTTTTACTACGTACGTACGTGTCTACTTCTTCTTATTCTCAATTCTGTATCTGACCGTAATTACGGCTAGATCGACCTCTACGGCTACACATACGCGTCCTTCACCTCCTTGGACTCCATCAACCTCCTCCTCCTCACCAACGCCCTGGGTATCCCCGGGCGCGTCCTGCCCAGGTTCATCGCAGCTCGCTTCCTCGGGCCCCTGAACACAGCCGTCCCAACCGCCGCGTCCGTAGCACTGGTGCTATATTGTTGGCCTGCCGTGAGGCACACGCACGGCTCGCTATACGGTTTCGCGCTCGCCTACGGCTTTGTGGCCAGCGCCATCCAGTCGCTCTTCGCCGTCTCGCTGGCTGCGCTGACGGACGACCCAAGTCAGCTCGGCACGCGCATGGGCATGGTCTTCAGCCTTGTCGCGTTCGCCAGCCTGACGGGTAGCCCGATCGCAGGCGCCATCGTGCAGGCGGGTGGGGGCAGTTATCTCCCAGCGCAGATGTGGGCGGCGAGCAGCACGTTGTTGGGCGCGGGGGCCCTGGCGGCGGCACGGTTGAGCAGGACTGGGTGGGTGCTCAAGGTGCAGGTCTGAGATCGATTTCCGGGCACAGCTGCGTGTGATGAGCTGCCTAGTGTGGGAGACGCGTTGGCAAAAGTGGTACAGCGATATGAGGCAAGCGCAACACATGCATGGTATCATGGTCAAATGACTTTTGCGATATAATTACGGGCTGCTGGCGCATCATCAAGAGTTTGCCAAGAATAGATCTGAAGCTCAAGAAGCCTTCACAGTAATTGCAATTGCCACATAGAGCAGCCTGTAATTACGTATGAAAAACAGTTCCACCACCAGTGCAACGATGCAGAAAGCGAACCCGGCCTGCTTGATGTGTTAATGTCGTACTCGTGCTTCCAAACCTATTGACGGACCTTTCCTACGCGTGAGGATCGTACTTAGCATTTGGATTTCAACCGGTAGAAAAAGTTACATACATTTCTGTGAAAAACGGGGCATATTTAACCCTAACCCTCTCATCTGGTCCATTTATAAACCATCTGAGAGCTTGGTACGGTCACTTAGAAGATCTTCCTTTTGTTTAGATAGATTCAATCTCAACACTCAACTTTGCCACTTCCACGCGCTCAGTCCATCCGTTTCTCCTTAATTTCCAAGGTTTTGAACGGCAGGAAAAGGTACGTAGTAGTAATCCTTGTCTGATTAGCATGAATACGAATCTCAAGAGGTAAATGATACGACTTCCTTGCTTAATTTATGTAGGACTTACCATAGTGAAGCCGTGACCTGAAAGGCACAAGAAAGAAAAGAGTCCGAATACTAGCAGTCTGCTGGTGCAGGAGAAAACGGGAAACGGGAAATGGAAACAGGGGAAAGAAAAAAGAAAGAGCAAAAGAAAAAGGAACGGATCGACGGCGCCACGATTCGAACATGGGCCTTCGAAGAGATCGTGGTTCGAATCGTTCTCATCAAACACGGGAAACGAGAAACGACATACGAGGGCGAGAACATGGCTTTCAAGGCGAGAAACAGAAGATAGCTTCGATGTCCCCTCCTTCGTATCTCTCATTCCTTGAATGCATACATTTATTGCCATGAGTTCCTTGTCTGCCATCCCGTATTGTTTTGCATCGATCGCGATCTCAAGCGGTGGAAGAGAGGCTGCAAAGAGAGGCTTAGTGTCATAAACACTGCTATCTACTAAAGATATAATAACATGTATCACAAAGGTTTATTGTTATGGTAGCTAGTGCAGTGAACTTTGGGACAGTAGACGTAGGTGGGTTCCAGGGTTGTGCCGTGTCAAGGGCACCACCCCCTTTTCACTTTTTCAGACAGATTAAAACAAAAAATGGATATCTTTTTTTTTTTTTTTTTTTGCCTTCTAATCAATTTTGAGCTTATTGCCTTTTTGTATGCTACGTCCTCAACGCCTGCTCCAACGAACGATGACGCGATCAGACATGGATGGTGAAGTTGCCTGGAGAAGACAGGCGAGAGCGCTGCTCTCGCCCAAGCATTTCTTCGGGGATGCCCTTCTTTTTATAAATCTTGCAGCTTCTCATAGCACCTATGGATGTGTGCTCTCCCTTCGTATATTACTCGTGCGTAAGTCTCGCAATATCAAATTAACCTTGCTTGCAGTTTGCTAACCTATTTCCCCCCCTCCCCTCTTCCCCCCTTCCTTTTCAACCTCTCCTCGCCCAGTTATCCACTCATGGTGAGAGATATCCTATGGGAACTCTGCTTAATTGAATGAAAAAAATGCCAGAGAAGAGAAGAGAAGAGAAGAGATGGCTAGTTAAGGCTATTCATAAAAGGAAATAGCAGGTGCCCCTGCGAACAGGCGCACGGCCAGGGGTTCTGTGTGAGTCACAAGCCCTCGCACATATAACCTACCACACCACCACCTGTCCGTATTCTTTATTCAACTGATAGATGTAATAAACTCATTAAATTAAAATATACAGAGAAGAGAAGAATCTAGAGACTGGGGGGCTCGGCAGCCGAGTAATAATAAACAATTGCATGGAGTACCGTGCTATAATATATACTAGTGAAAATGTCCCCCTTCTTCATTCTTTAGATACCTGCATCCTCCTGGAAAAAATCGCCAGGCTTGGCCCCGTACACGTCCCAGGCGTCGCACACGTCGTTCATGGTGTCGATCTCGTCCGAGGTGAAGACCATGTCGGCGGGCCGCTCGAGCACCTGCACGCCTAGGCCCTGGCTGGAGTGCCAGGCGATGTGGCAGTGCAGCAGCCAGGTGCCCGGGTTGTCGGTGCGCAAGGCCATGGCCATCCAGCCGCGGCTGGGCCACGAGGCGGTGTCGCGGCGCGGCGGGTTCTGCAGGTTCAGCGGCGACGAGGCCGGGTCGAAGAGGCCGTCGCCGGTGCCCAGCAGCAAGAAGTCATGGCCGTGTAGGTGCATCGGGTGGCTGCGGTTGCGGTCCGAGACGTCGTTGAAGACGAAATAGACCCACGCGTCGGGAGTTTCCGGGGTGGTGTAGGCCATGTAGTCGGCAGGCAGGACGGTGGCGTTGGTACCCGCCGCCGCCAGCAGGGCGTTGGTCGGCGCCGACATGTTGGCCCACAGGTAGGTGCCGTTCAGCGTCCACATGAAGCCCTTGGGCAGCGGAAGCGTGGGGTCGTCGGCAAGGTCGAAGACGTCGAGGGTCTCAGCCGTGCCGGCGGTCCACGGGAGGTAAGGCACCAGGCTGGCGGCCGGCTCGTCGAGGCAGTTGTCCGGGTAGCCGAGAGCCGGTGAGGTCGTGGTGGGCAGGGCCGTCGAGCTGTTGCCGCCGCCGCCGCCGTACCGTATGATGCCCAGCGTGTTGTTGGCGTAGTCGTTGGGGCAGCACGAGGTCTGCCATATGGCGCGCAGCCAGTAGTTGCCCGGGTCGGTGGCCGCGTTGGCCTCGACGATCACGTCGTACCGCTGGCCCATGGAGATGGCGACCTGTGGAGCGGTGGCGGCGGCGAGAAGCACCATGTCAGCGTCATCGTCCTCGTCCTCGTCCTCGTACTACTACTACTACTACTGCTGCTGCTGCTGCTGCTGCTGCTACTTACGTTATCTGTGGTGTATGGCACAATCGGGACCAGGTCGTTTGCTATGACGGTGAGGTTGTGCCCATCGATGGCAAAACGGAAGTTGGAGTATAGGCCCGTGTTGATGATGCGCATCCGGTAGCGCTTGCCCGCCTCGAAGTTCCATTCGGCGCGGGTTCCGTTCCCGAGACAGTTGGGGTCGTCGGAGCCCGTGCAGTCAAAGTCATTCTTGCCGTTGATGAGGGCGCTGGCGAGCGAGGGCGGGCCGCTGGGGAGCCGGGAGTACCACCACATAGCAAAGGGGGAGACGTGCGACCAGTCCTGCAGGATGACGGTGCCGAGGTCCTCGTCGTAGTCGGCCGTGGCCGGGCCGTGGATGATGATGGGCCCCTGCAGGCCGACCGAGTACTGCAAGCTGAAGTGGGAGTGGTACCAGGTGGTGCCGTACTGCTCGGCAATCCACCGGTAGGTGAAGCTCTCCCCGGGCGCCTGTGCCCCCCTGCCGCGTCAGTCGTCTGTCTGGTGCGTGCGTGCGTACCTGGGTGGTGGTGGTGGTGGTGAGGAGATGCTTACGATGGGGCACTGTGTGACGCCGGGCACGCCGTCCATGGCATTGTTGTTGAGCTGCCGGATCCCGTGGAAGTGGATGGAGGTCCCGTTGTCCTGCAGCATGTTGGTGACGTGCACCACAACCTCGTCGCCCCAGTCCGCCTCGATCGTCGGGCCAGGGATCGAGCGGTTGATGGCTATGACATGTTGCAGGTAGCCCTGTTGTGGTGGTCAGTCATCAAGATTCCCCCTCCCCCGAAACCTGGCCTGGGTACTACCACCCGCTTACATCTGGGGCCATGGTCACATTTTCCACCACGAACCAGTACTCGCGGGTGACGCCGGTGCGCGGCCCTGCGCTGTAATAGTCGGTGTCGATGGAGTAATTCCCCCAGCATGCTCGGCTGGACGGGCCATTCTCACAGGGCACGGAGATGTTGGACGACGAGGAGGCCTGGAGGGTTGTCGACAGCAGCGGCGGTGTGGCGAGGCCAAGGCTGACGCCTGCCAAGAAGCCGCCGCACATGAACACGGGGAGGAGCCTCATGATCATTCGTGATGGGGGTCGGTCGCTCGGTCGGTCCTGTGAGAAGAGAATGCCGTTGGCCTTGTTTCCCTGGTCACTCCCACAGGTCCTGCCGGCGTTTCACGGAGCCGCGCTGCTTTAAAACATCTCCCCAGAGGAACTGTTGCTTGATCGGTCGGTCAGGGGGGCCACTCCTTCACATATCACCATTCCCAAACCACCACCCCCTTTCCCCTCTCCCATATCTGGCCCCTCTTGGAATGATTCCTCACCGACCTCCTCCTCGCCTCCTTTCAGGAAAGGATCGTCTTGCCGGCTTCCATAACGAGAGACGCGCCCTCTCTGTCTCTCTCTGTCTCTCTCCCCCTCGGTGGTGAATGTATGGATGTGTGCCGAAAGGGGTTCTCTGCTCCAAGGACGGGGGGGGGAAGGGGGAAAGCGCATGTAACCAGGGTTACAGACCCCCTTTTTGTCCCATCTCCATTGAGAACATGTTGGCACTTACTACAGTCGTGGCTGCCAAAGTGAAAAAAAAAAAAAAAAGGAAAAGATGGAAGGAAGGAGGCAGCTAGTGGAGCGGGTCATGCGCCTTCCCCCATGGAGAAGTTCTGAACTGGGTAAGTGCGATGCAGCGACAAGGGGAGATCATGACTGCCCCAGTTCGGCCCGGTCCTGCTTATTATGCAGTCGCGGCCCGGCTCATTATGTATGGCCCGAGGAAGGCGCATCACCCACCGACCTGTAGACTGTAGAAGGGAAAACTCACCCCCAGAAGCTTCGACTCTGACCTTGGTTTCTTCCCGTCCTAAAGCCCAGGATCACGATGGGTTCGACAGCTCCTCCCCCTGCCGCCCCTTCTCCGCCTTCTCCGCCTCCTCTGGCTGCTGCTATCCAGCCGCTCCACCTCATCGTGATCGGCGGCGGGCTCGCTGGCCTCGCAACCGCGCTGACCCTGGCGCAGCAGCAGCAACAGCAACAAGACCAGAAACAGTGGCGTGTCACCGTGCTGGAGCGGGCGGCGGGGCCCGATCCGGACCTGGGCAATGGCCTGCAGCTGACGCCCAACGCCACGCGGCTGCTGGCGCACTGGGGCATCGCGGATGCTGTCGCTGCTGTCGCTGCCGTGCCGTCAAGCCTGACGGTGCGCCGGTTCGACGGGTCCCGTGTCCTGCACGCCGAGGAGGACTGGCAGGCTCGCATGGCCGAGCGCTACGACGGCAGCCCGTTCTGGGACGTGCACCGCGCCGACCTGCTGGGCGCCATGGTGGCCCGGGCGGTCGCCCTCGGCGTCGACCTGCGGTGGGGGGCCGAGGTGGTGGACATCGACTTTGAGCGTGCCGAGGTGGCCATCAGGAGGGGGGGCAGAGGCTCCCCAGCAGCAGGGCTTGAGCACATACGCGGCGACGCGGTGCTGGCAGCGGACGGGCTGTGGTCGGCCGCCAGAGGCCTGCTGCTCCGCCGGCGCAGAGAGGACGCTGTCACCAAAGCCAACAATAACAACAACAACAACAACGAAAAATACGACGACGACACCCTGCTGCCCACGCCCCGTCCAACGGGCGATCTCGCATACCGCATCGTGCTGACTCTGGACCAAGTGGCTCGCTTTCCCGAGCTGGCCGCGTGGGTGGCCAACCCGACCGTCAACTTCTGGATCGGCCCGCAGGCGCATGCCGTTGCCTACTCCCTGCGCGGCGGCCGCGAGTTCAACCTCGTCCTTCTCTGCCCCGACGACCTCCCCGAGGGCCTGTCGAGGGAGACAGCGGACCTAGACGAGATGAAGAGGCGGTTCCAAGGATGGGATCCCGTGTGAGTAGAGAGAAAGAAAGAAAGAAAGAGAGAGAGAGAGAGAGAGAGAGAGAGAGCCCATCCCGATGGCACCAAAAAAAAAATGAAATTCTGACTTGACTTGGGGGGGGGAACCCCCCCTCCCCCGTCTCCCCAGATTGATGAAGTTCCTAGGATGCGTAAGAACCGTCGACAAGTGGAAGTTGATGCATTGTACGTTTTGTCTTCCCCTCTCATCGACATCGCACATGGAGAGAGTAACCTACCTGATCGAAAGGCTGACCTGTGTGCGCGCGCGCGTTGCTGTCACGAGATAGTTCCCGCAATGGACGACTGGACAGACCAAAGCGGCCGCTTCACCATGGCGTGAGTCACTGGCACACATTCATGAACCGGCACCAGGTTTTAGTGATTTCCAAGCGCGGCTAACACCACATATCATTGTCTGTGGCGCAGGGGTGACGCCTGCCACCCAATGCTGCCCTACCTGGCGCAGGGGGCCAACTCATCCATGGAGGACGGCGCGGCGCTGGGCCTTCTCCTGGCAGAAGTGGCATCCGCGGACGGCATTCCTCGCGCCCTGCAGACATACTACGAGCTCCGGAAGGGACGTGTCGAGGCCATCCAGACCCAGGCCTTTCGACAGCGCCACCACTTCCACATGCCGGACGGGCCCGCCCAGGAGGAAAGGGACAGGATCCTGGCCAATACTGCCCCGCCGCCGGACGTGGAGTTCCCCAGCTGTTGGTGAGTAACGCCGCTGCTACTGTCCACCGCAGAACCTCGGCCGAGCTAACCTGGTCTGGTGTGTGTGTGTGTGTCCTGTCGCAGGAGCTGCCCCAAGGTGCAGCCGTGGCTGTACGGATACGACGTGCTGAGAGAAGTGGGCCTGGGGGCAGAGAAGCGCCGGGCTTCGAGCAAGACGCAGGCATGCCACGGTTGATGTTTTCGTGTCCTCTTGAGGCAGGGGCATGTTTTTTTCGGGGAGCAGGTGGTTTTATGTCGTGAGCAGAAGGATCATACAGGCCCGCCGACTACTCTAGTAGACTCCGCGTGTTCTTTGAAAAAGAGGATCTATCGCACGTGTTTGGATGAATAGTATATATATATGTATACATATATATGTATAGAACGTGATCCAAAAAGGACAAATGTGCACCAAGATGTGGTCAAGGATATTCACCTCTCTTCACCTCTTTGGTTCGGCTTCTGTCTAGCAGTTGATCGGTCTCTCTATAATTATTAACGCGTTTGAGACCTCATCTGTTGCTACAGAAATTCTCGACTCTTGCACGTTTTTATTTTTTCATTTCTATTTTATTTTGCAACCTACGGTTTACCTTGCAGATGACAGAACCTCCCTCTCTCAAAAACTAGGTGCACCTGATCAAGCTACTACTAAAAAAAAATAAAAAATTCCTGGCTCACATCACACGGTCGATCCACAGACAACAACATCACGCCAGCGCCGCCCTTGCCTTGAAAATCTTCTGGACCGCCGGTCTCTCCACCAGCCTCTTCCACCACGCGGCCAGGTGGGGGAGCTCGGTCTGGGTGGCGATATCCAGGCCCGGGATGAAGAGGGGCAGCAGTTGGTACAGCGGCACGTAGCACAGGTCGGCGTAGGACAGCTTCTGGCCCAGCAGGTAGGGGCGGCCGCCGGCGCGGGCGAGGTGGGCGTCCATGACGGCCATGACGCGGCGGATCTCGGCCTCGAGGAAGGCGTTGGCGGCGGCCAGGTCGGCCTGCGGGTGCGTGCGGTTCATCCACAGCTTGATCCCGGCCGGCGGGTGCTGCCCCGACACCTGCAGGTGCAGCCAGGAGCGGGCGAGCCACTGGTCCTGGAGCGACGCCGGGCGCAGCAGCCCGTCCTGGTCGTACTGCTCGACGAGGTACTCGACGATGGCGCCGCTCTCGAAGATGCGCAGGTTCCCCTGGTTGGGGTCCTCGATGGACGGCAGCTTGCCGTTCGGGTTGATGCTGAGGTACGGCTCGCGCTTGGCCTCGTCGAACTCCAGGTACCGCGTCTCGTACGGGAGACCCAGCTCCTCGAGGACCAGGGCGACCTTCCACGGGTTGGGACCCTTGGTGTGAGAGTAGAGAATGATTGGCTGCATGGTGGTGGTGGGGGTGGGGGCGGGGGTGGCGGGAAGTAAGGTGAGCTCGGGGCCTTGTAAACTTGGTGTGTGCGTGTGTGTGCGTATGTGTGCGTGCGATAAGCTGAGGGACCCACGGGGGTGAGCGAGCAAGATGGATGCCATCAATATCATGACCCGGACGCCAGGCGTGAGCTATGAAGTAATTGACGAATACACTATATGCTCCGGGTGGAGGCAAAACCCCATCTTGCTTACCCTCCAGGGTACTTTGTCACTGTCTGCGATAGGAAATAAAATTGTCTGCCTATTCTCGGTCGACACCCTCCTCCCCCTTTTGGGACATGACCCATCTGGGGCATCAATTACTCCTCCTGGAAAGTGTGGGTGGGGCTTCCCGAGACATGTTGCGTCTGCAGTGGACCAATCACGTTCATGCTCCGCGTTGTAGTATTCATGTAAGTCGCCCTGTGGGTATTTCATATTACCTGGTCTTCTTGAGAATCTGTGATGAAGGCTGACAATCGCAAGTTTCTTGCATTTCGTACTGGAAAGGAAACTACAGAAAGCAAGGCAAGTCCAAAGTCTTATTTGCACCATGGGCTTTGTACCTATCACCATCTCGGCGGGCCAGAACCCATTGATACAGTACGTCCCTCTCCCCCCCCCCACCCCCTGTCTCTCTCGTGTGTGTTGCTGATAGTGCTCCAGATTCGATGGCAAGATCCAAACCCACTTTCTCGAGCCGCCGGCTGGGACGGCCTTCCAGATCATGCAGGTCTACCAGCCGCTCGAGGCGGGCGACAACAGCGGGGCGTACCGCGGGCCGCCGCCCCACTTCCACGCGAACCAGACGGAGCGCTTCCGCGTGCTCAAGGGCCGCATCGGCGTCGAGGTCAACGAGGTCGTCAAGGTCCTGCGCCCGGGCGACGAAGTCGCCGTCTGCCCGGCCGGCAATATCCACCGCTTCCTGGTCGACGTCGACGTCGCCGCCGAGGAGGAGGAGGACGAGAAGTGGGACGGCGAGAGCATCGTGATGATCAACGCCACGGACAGCGGCAAGGACTTTGCGCTGGACCGGGTGTTCCTCGAGAACTGGTACGGCGTGCGGGTGGACAGCTTCCGGTACTACGGCGACAAGATCGACTTCATCCAGCAGTGCTGCACCTTTGACGGCGGCGACCACTACCTGCCCTTCCCGTCCAGGCTGCCCCAGTTTGTGCCCAAGGCGTGGTCGGTCCGGATCCGCACGCTGCTCGGGCTCTGGGTGACCATCATCATCGGGCGCTGGATCGGCGGGTTGATGGGCTACCAGCCCTTCTACCGCGAGTACACGTCCGACTGGGAGCTCGCCGTGGCCAAGATGCAGAGCACCTGGTTCTACCGCAAGAACGTGCAGACGTCGTACCGTGCCGCCAAGTGCTTCAGCGAGCTGCAGCGGGCCAAGGTCTTCAGCGACGAGGGCGCTGCGCAGATGGGGCTGGACAAGATGGGGCTGGACAAGCTGGGGAAGACGGCTTAGGTCGGGGAAGACGAAGTCCATCTTCAGGTCGGCCGGCGCTGAGGACAGAGAGGAGGAGGGGCAGCAGAGATGGGAATGAAGCTGTGCAAGAAAAAGGGGAAGCCGAGGAGGATGAAGAAGCGTGTGCACCTGAGCAGACTTTTTCAGATAATAATACGCCGTGTTCACAATAAAAGGACAACACAATCTTGGGGAACTCTTGAACGACGAAGAATTGACCCAAGGTATTTTATTATTGTTATTATTGTTATATTATTATTATTTTCAGCAAGTATGGTCAGACTGGCCAAGGCGGCACCGTAGGAATCACCGAGCTACGTCTGAAGACTGAGAAGGAAAATACTACATATTGCTTTGTGATAGTAGTAATAACCAGGAACTTTTTTCTTTTCTTCTTCTCCTTTTTTTTTTTTCCTTTTTTTTTTTTTGACTATTTACAGCTCGCAAAGTAGAAATTGAATTTTGAGGCGTTGCACCCGCTGCTCTACACGGCAATGTAAAAATCAAAGATCGAAATATTAGACACCTTCCCATATGCAAACTAATATAATAATAACATCGAAGAAAATAATCATGCAAGCATAATCACTGCTGCTATCTCTCTCTCTCGTGACCAACCCTCTGCGCGGCCAGAGCAAGCAGCCCAGACCGATACCCACAGGAGGTTCCTTATTATTACCTAGGGCGCAGCTTCTCGGCCATCTCATCGCGCCACCTGGCACCGTGCCTCTGCAGCATCCAGATGGATGCGATGCCCACGACGCTGGTGATGATGGCGACTATGACGAAAAGCCAGCCGGCGCCGATGGTGTCGAGGAGCGGCTGCACGGCCACGCACGCGGCGGCGCCCAGCGTGTTGCGCACCAGATTTGACAGCGCCATGCCGACGCTCGGGCGGCCGGGGACGAACTCGGTCAGCAGCACGGTGGTGATGCTCAAGATCATCATGTTTCCCCCTGCGAAGATGAAGTTGGCCGCGCAGATGGACTCCCACGGCCCGTGCTGACGCATCGCCCACCCCGAGCCCAGCGCCGCCGCCGGGTATAGCAGGGCGGCCGACCAGGCGTTGAGACCGAGCATGTCGCCCGGCTCGGTAGTCTTAGTTGTGGTGGTGGTGGTGGGGGTCGGGGTCTTGGGTCCTGGTTTTTCGGTGCCCTCAGGAGAAGAAGGACGGTCGTTGGAATCGAAGCCTGTGCGGGCTGCCGCACGCCGGGCCCGGGTGGCGTCGTTCCACCGCCCGCCGAGGGTGCCGGCTAAGACGTAGCCGGCGGCGCTGGGAAGGTATAGCAGGCCGACGGTGACGACGCTGTAGCTGTACGGGGCGGTGGAGAAGGTCGCCTGGAGGGCGATCATGACGCAGTAGTAGGCGGCGAAGGTGACGGCGGCGTAGAGCACGGTGATGGCGATAGGCGGGAAGCGGAGCAGGACGACCAGCTTCATGGGGCTTACAAGCGCAGAGAGCAGTCCAGCCGCCCTCGTAGACCACGTGGGCGTGGGCGGCGCCGGGGGTGCCTGGACCTCGGTCCTGCCGGCCCCCCCAGGAGCAACAGCAGCCTCCTGGTCCGTCGCCGCTGCCCCTGGTCCTGCTGCTGCTGCTGCCATGGCCACGGCGGCAAGCCTAGCCGGTGCCGTCTCGGGCAGGAAGAGGACCACGGCCAGCCAGACGATCACGCCGTAGAAGGCCATGAACCACTGGGTGCCCTGCCAGCCCCATCGTGAGCCGAGGGCGCCGCCGAGGATGGGCCCGAAGACGGTGCCGCACATGGCGCCCAGCAGAAAGATGCCGGTGGCGCGCCCGCGCTCGGCCAGGTCCCACAGCTGGGCGACGGTGGCGGCACCCAGCGCCTGGACCGGGGCGGCGGCGGCACCCGCCAGGAGGCGCATAGCAATCAACATGCCGGCTGAGGGGCTGACGGCCGCGAGGATGTTGAAGACGACGAACAAGATAAACGACGATGCGTATGTCGTCCGGCTGCCGGCCTTCTCCGACAGCGTCGTCCACCAGAGCGGCGTGATGGCCACCGCGAGGCAGTAGAAGGCGATCGATAGGTTCATCACCGTCGGCGTGGTATGGAGGTCTCGCGCGGCCGGGGCGAGTACGGCTGGTCGGCGTGGGGGGGCCAGAAAAAACAGACAAGCCCCTTCTAGTCAGCCAGGCCCGCTTCCAAAAGCTGCGGAATATGAGGGAGAAGAAGACGAGGAGGAGGAGGAGAAGGAGGAGGAGGAGGAGGGGCGCGATGATGATGATGATGATGATGATAATAATAATGATGATGATGCTCACGTAGAAAGATGTTGCTGCCCAGCGGCGTGGCAACCGCGCAGGCGGCGACGATGCTGGTGGCCACATGCTTGGTCCGTCTTGGATAGTCCCTGGCACTCTGTACCTGGCCATGGGCATGAAAGAAAAGAGGGAGGCGCGGTAATCGTACTCTCTGCTTCTTGTGCCCCGCCGAGACTATGTAAGTGTGGTTGTTGTCGTTGTTGTCGTTGTTGTCGTTGTTGTCGTTGTTGATGATGCCGGCAACATTCTGGTCCTTCACTTCGCCCGTCTCAGGAGCGCCACCACCACCACCACCACCACCATTACTACTAGACGGTATCATGGTTATCGTCACGGATCGGCCGATATGGATCGAGTCTTGGGTTCTCGAGAAAGACGAGGGGCGCGAGGGCGGAATGCAATGAAAGAAGACGTGCGCCCATTCACCCCAGGATGCTTCCTTTTCCGGACAGCAGCCAATCGGAGCGCAGCCTCAGAGCTGTACTGTACTGTACGGTGACGGCGCAGGAGTTTGGGGTCAGCAGCGGCTGCGTGAAGCTGCCTGTGGCTTGAGACCTGAACAGATCTCGAAAGAAAGACAAGGGAATTGTGGTGGAACAGCCAAGTAATGAATGAATTATGTTGTAGAAAGCGCGATAAGGTGTAATGATGGCTTAAGTGGAAGGCAAGTACTAAGTAGTTAAGTAGAGGAGGTACAATTGACAAGGGTGTTTTGTCTCTCTTGCTCTCACTCTCTCACTCGCTCCTTCTCTTTCTCTCTCTCGCTCCTTCTCGCTCCTTCTGTCTCTCTCACTCGCTCCTTCTCTCTCTCTCTCTCACTCGCTCCTTCTCTCTCTTTCTGTCGCTCCTCTTCTTTGTCCTTTCCTTCTTTCCTTCTTCCCTTCTTTCCTTTCTTTCCTTCTCTCCTTCTTTCCTTACTTTTTTATTATTTGTTTGTTCATTTAGGCCATTGTCATTGAGAGCCCAATTTGGAAGCATCGACCCAACGATGACCCACTAATCTGGTTAGCGGCCCGCTTTTTACTTTGAACTAATTACTCTTTCTGGACAGCAGCCAATCGGAGCGCAGCACGTCGCTGCCAGCAAACGCCCTTCCTCTGGCCCCCAAACGATGACAAAGCGACGACAAACCCCCAAAGCGATCGCGGCAAGACAAAAGCTGTCGGGCTTCGTAGGAAGAAGAAAAATTATAATCTTCCTGGGCCAGCCACACCAACCCTTGTCCCTATCCTGCCCTCTCGAGTCCCGCCCAGAACACACACAACAGGAGAAAAAGGAGGAGAAACATGTCACGAACCAAGACGATCGCCATTGTCATATGCAGCACCCGCGCCCGGCGCCTGAACCCGTACATTGCCGACTACGTCCGCGAGGTGCTGGTCACCGGAGAGAGAGGAGGAGCAGAAGGAGCAGAAGGTCGGCACGTGACGTTCCAGGTGGTGGACATCGCAGCGCAGAACCTACCGCTCTACGATGAGCCCGAGGTACCCTCGCACCTGGACGCAGCGGCGCCTGCGTACGCGCACGCCCACACACGCGCCTGGTCGGCCCTGGTGCGCTCGTGCGACGCCTTTGTCTTTGTCACGCCGCAGTACAACTGGAGCGTGCCGGCGGCACTCAAGAACGCGCTCGACTACCTGTACCACGAGTGGGCCGCCAAGCCGGCCGGCGTAGTCTCGTTTGGGGCGCGCGGCGGGGCCAAAGGAGCCGGCCACCTGCGGGACATCCTGCTGGGGCTGCGTATGCGGCCCGTCCCGACAGCTGTGGCGCTCAAGGCTAAGGGCGAGGACCTGATCGAGCAGTGCGAGAGGGCGGGCGGCAGGGCCACAGACGCGCAGAGGAAGGCCTGGAGGGATGACGGTGCCGAGGAGGAGCTCAGGACGATGCTGGGAGAGGTGGTTGAGATGTTGCACTAACTGCTCGGTGTGAGAGAGAAACAGAGAGAGAGAGAGAGATGGGAAGGGAGGGAGGGAGGGACAAGTCGAGCACTAACAGCGAAAGAAAGGGACCCACGGCTGTGCTAATAAGTGCTTTATTTGCATCACCCTGCAGCTAGCGGTCATAGCTTCATATTTACAAGATATGATTCGATACTCTCGTGTTCGGTACGCTAGGCACAGTTTACTATTCTAAAGTGACAGAAGCTTGTTTTTTTTTATAATTTTTAATCCCGGTCAGCATCCCGGCTTTTCGCCCCAGCTCGATGGCTCATTCATAAAGTCTCCAATCAGCAAGCCGGAATCCATATCTAACATTGTGCCCCCCTGAAATGGACTAGGTAGATTATCAAACATAAAGAGCGACGGGGCCGCATCCAGATCGGCTGTCGTGTGCCATCCTGTCGTCGCTGCACCACCTCTGCCGTCCTCGTCTCCCCCTAGCCAGGCATGATACGGCGTCAGGACGTCGCCGCCGCCCATGCCCATGCCAATGCCCGTGTTCAGGCCGGCGATTAGGTCCTCCAGGCGCATGACCATAGTGCCGAGGGCACGCACGGCGGTGCCCGCGGCGGGGACGACACCCCCGAGCGCCAGGGCCTCGAGGGCGGCGCGGGCGTCTACCTTGACGGCGCGCA